>MU185628.1:34817-108082 GCA_016904865.1 Pissodes strobi | reverse complement strand
ATATATAAATCATAGGATCAAGTCCAACTGATAAAACCATTATCAGCCCTAATGCATCCCGTAACGACCACACAACGGAAGAAGCCAGCCGATAAGAGAAATTATAAATACCCCAATGATAGTATTTTTGGATAGATTCGTTTAGCACATTTCTTGTAGTCACTTTGCTTGTTTTGAAATTGTCTCATTGTAAATCTAGTTCAATAAACTGTTTTTTAAAAGTAGCTTCGCAGAGTTTAACATTTAATTGGCGCTGCGAACAGGATAGTGCACGAGAGCATTTCATTTGTTACTCGTTATATTTTAAAATATTTTAGCACTATTTACGAAAACTCATACTCTGCTAAACTGCTTTGAAATACGATACTGTGAAGTAAGAAAATGTTCATGTAAGTACAACTTTTATATACTAAAGTGTTTCTTAATGTCCAAAGCTAGCGGTATTCGAAAACGCCTATTGAAGATTTTGACATTTCACAAACTTCCGCAGATTACATTGAAACTGACGATTTGAGCACTTCTGCTGTTCCTTTGTCACTATCTGAATCCCAACTTCTCGAAATAAAAAATCAAATTAACCCTCCTACCACAATGAGCTTCTCTGAAATAAAAGATTTTGGAAATACAATTACGCCATTCTCAGGTGACTCCGATCTTTTAGCCAGTTTTATCTCTACGGTAGATGATTTTTATTCCCTTTTCTATGCTAATAGCAACGGAATCCAAAAGAAATATATCTTACAATTAATTAAATCTAAACTAAAAGAGGATGCTTCGCTTCTAATATTGAGATCAAATCTTAATACTTGGGATGAGATTAAAAATCTTTTATCTCAAAAGTATGGTGATCCAATATGTGCAGAACTCCTACTTCAACAGTTAGATATTATCCACATCGAAAGAAACGAAAAACCCAATGATTTCGCAATTAGGATAAGAACCCATTTAATGCGAATTAATTGCAAAATAGTTGCAGAAAACCCTAACGATATTAACCAACAACGTTTCATTTCCAATATAGCGGAAAAAAAGACTATTTTAACTCTAGTAGCCAACATGCCTTCTAGCCTTCAAATCAAATTTGATTTATCCCCTATAGAAACTTTCGAAGATGCCATCAAATTCCTGCATACACAGGAAATAAAAGAATCTCTTCGTGAAAGGTACAATCGCCTTCAAAATATACCTATACCCAATGTCTCAAAACCCCCAATCCGAAATAACCCTAAACCTAATTACCAACCTCCGATTCGCTACCAGAATTACACACCTCATAATAATTTGAGACCCAACTTTAATAATACACCTCCACAATTTCGAAATGATTTCCAAAGAAATTAATTCCCCTCTCAACCTATTAATTTCAATACCCGACCCGTTCAAAGAAAATATTTTACGAATGATCAAGTTTTTGGAAAAAATCCAAACGCTTTCCCAAAAAATACTAATCAACCACAACAGAACCCTACTGCCGTCCTTATTTGAAAAGCGGTATGTGCAGACAACAAGATTTTGAGAAAACCGCCCTGAAAGTTAACTCAATGGAACCCTGTGATTATTTCGGTTTCTAATAAAATAAAATGTGGTATGATATTTAAAACCTTTATAATTGAGTTTGGGTTAGTTTGGGCTAATAAAATAAAATGTGGTATGATATTTAAAACCTTTATAATTGAGTTTGTAAGATATCAATTAGGTTATATTTTGGTTCTCCTAGCCAAAAAATCACTTACGGCTTTTTAATTATGTAAAGGAATCTGATTATACCGATTTGAGCATAATCAAATGCCGTATATGCAATAACCAAAAATGAAACAAATGAGTTTTGTGTTTATAACATATTTTTATTGACAAATATTTTATTTATTTAAAAAGTTAATCTTCACCAAGTTCTTCAACTTCATTGAGGTCTGGTAAATTTTCCCAAAACATCTTTCTATTTTCGGGAAGCAGACTACCTATCTCCTTAAGTATCTGTTTCTTTTTTTCTTGGGAAAATCCTCTAGGGCCTTGAAGAGAAGTGACCGGTTTGAGCAACTGTTTCTTTTTCATTGTTTTTGCCATAAGAAAATCTAAAGTGTGTAATGGTTCACAAAATTTGTTTCTATATTTAAGAGTGTAATGACCTCGCTCGGCAACAATTTGTACCATTTCTGAGAGATAGGGGCGATTTCCTGCATCTTTTTTTAGCTTGGCCTGGGAAGTGAAATTTTCCCAATTGAAAAAGTCGTCATAATTCATTTTTCTAACTGTAACTTCTGTATTACTAGCACTTCCAACTGCATCGACAAAGTCATCAAAGTCGTAAAGTTTCCCTTTTCTCTTAATTGATAGTTCCACCTGATGATGGAAACTATCAGCGGACATAAATGTGTGTCCTGGCTCAAAGTAATTAAAGGTTATGCTGCTAGCAGATATCTCATTTGAGTTGATAATTTTAACTAAAAATGTCATCAACGTCCAATTTTTATTTTGACTGGCACAGTTATCCATCCATATTATAATATTTTCTACGTCCCTGTGCGATTTTAGAAAAGCGTAGAAAGTGCTTATTATATCTTCTTTTGAACGTTTGCTTATTGCCTCATGCCAAACCATAGCGAAGGGTTTGTTTTTTTTAGAAATCTTACCTAGAGGAACAAAAGTTTCATTATAAGCGATTAGCCTTTTCAAAAAAATAACTTTTTTGAATGAGTCCATCCTAGGTAACATAATAATTTTTTGAAGGTCTGTAGAAACACATAATGTGTCGGCATCAAAAGTGCATTTCGCTTGTTCTTTATACAGACGACGGGATTGTTTTACACGATCAATGTGATTCTTCCACGATAAACAGTTTGCACATGAGTCCTGAAGGTCTTTTTCACTGTGGCCATGCAATTTAAACTTTTCACAAGCCTCACACTCTTCATGTCCTAACTTCGTAAAAGAAATACGCTTGGATTTTACTCTTCTTCGATAAGTTTCATATGATACTTTAATATGTGGGAATTTTTGCTGGAAGTCCTTATCCATAATTGTCACTGTAACATCACTGCTAAGATATCGAGTTTTTGGAGTATGTTCTCTGCGATAGTGACTAATTTCCGGGTTAAATGATTCTATATGTGTGTTTATTTCCGTATCGTCGATTTTTCTAGCTGATGGTTTTCCTAGACGGCCATGACGAAGTGGTGCTAAACATCCTTTTGGAGTTTTCGATAGCGTATCATGCAGAACCCTATCGTTACTCTTTTTGTAGCCCAGCGTTGTCAAAAAAAAAGTTTTACAGACTTCTGCTACTTCGCCTTTGTCATTTTCAAGCAATATTTAAACGTGTTTTGTTTTCTTGGAGTAGCACCTGGTCTCCTCCTTACTTCTAGTCGTTTGCAGGAACTTAACATGAACGATTTCCTGTCTAGTTTTGAAAGCTTCCAGAATTCGATATTTGTACCATGTCTGGTTGCTTCAGAAATTAGTTTCGAACATTTTTTCTTACACTTTCCGCCACACCCTGGCAGAACAGGGTGATCCTCAGCCTCTTTTACTGCTTTCATCAATTTTCGAGTACTTAAATTGGTTTCGTAGATCTTCCGTTTTCGAACATTTTCTACTTCGGCATGTTTATCTATAAAAAATATAAATTTAAACTAGGTTTAAGATGTTTTTATTAATTTTTACCTTCTTTGTCTAAATTTTCTTCATTTTTCTTTACGCCTCTTAGTAACTGCGCTAAAGGAATGTCACTGCCTATATCTGAATTACTATTATTGTTATCAATGCTATGTTCAGGCACTTCAAAGGTTTGGCCCAAAATTTCTAAAATTAATACAATTTTGCTGTTAGCATCGGTTAAACAAAATTGAAAATCCTACTCTTTTACCTTGAACGTAGCCAACTTCACCTAAATCCGAGTCTAAGGATGATTTCATAACTAAATTTGCGTCATCTTTTGTAGTTTCAGCAGGCTGGCTTTGGGAATCCGTTTCAGACATAGTCTTTTCAATAATTGTATTTTCAAGCCAACCTAATACTTTGTCGTTTGCGATTGTACATGGTAAGTTGAGCTTGACAAATCCAGCATTCTGTGCATTACCATAATATGAAAATTCCATAGCTTGTAGTTCATGTAATACCGGTGATTGGTTCGCGATACCTTGACTACCTTCAGAAAAACCAAAATCGGTGTATTTTTTTCAGATTTATTTTCAAATTCCTCAATTAAATGGCATTTTATTCCACCGCGCTCGCCGCACTTAGCGGACTTTGGGAATCCTCGGTAAAATCTGCTAAATATCATTTGAAAAGGGTTTTGGGACAACAAAACTAACCTTTAAAGAGCTCTACACGGTATTAGCACAAGTGCTAATTTCACGACCACTTACGCCTCTGTCGGAAATGCCCGATGGTCTAGATGTACTTACCCCCGGGCATTTTCTTATTGGTGCATCACCCAATGCCTTGCCTCAAGAAGATTTAAGTAATGTTAGTTCAAACAGACTTCAGCGGTATCAACTTTTAACGCAGCTTGTGCAAGGTTTCTGGAAGAGGTGGTCCCAAGAATACCTTGGTCAGTTGCAACACAGGTCAAAGTGAACCAGCCAGGGAAATACTATAATAGTGGGTGACATGATGCTAGTACGCAACGAAAATCTTCCGCCCTTGAAGTGGCAATTAGGACGTGTTACTGAATTACATCCCGGGATGGATAACAAGTGTCGCATAGTCACAATAAAAACTGCAAACGGAATGTTTAAAAGGGCGGCATCTAGATTATGTATTTTGCCTATTGAAAGGGACCGTGCTATTAGAGAGACATATATGCTAGTTCTTAGCTTAAGTTAATTTAGAATGTTATGTAAGTTTAATCACAAGGTTTTTTAGCATTTTACAGAATACCTACCTACACATATTTCAATAGATTGTATTTATACAAAAGGCACTTTATTATTATAAATACTGTTTTATTGAAATACTATATTACATTACTATAGTGAATAATAATAATTATTAATTACTGAATATCATATTATAATATATAGTCTTATTATAATATGATAATACGCACCCCAAAAGCCAAATGCGCGCGACCCTGGACCATAATAGTTATTATTATTAGTATTCAAGATTATGGAATGGTATCATCGAGGTGGGCAACGGCAGTCTCCGCCAGCTGTAACAAGCCAGTAATCATAATAATAATTCTATAATATCTATACTGGCGTGGTGGCGGCGGCGGCGGCTCTGTGATCCTCCGTCTCGGGAAAAGCTCAAAAAATCACAATGGTACAGACTTAAAAATATACAAAAACCAAAAATAAATTCCAAATAACCCAAAAGAGCCCATAAAAATCCTTTAAATCCCACAAGTCAAACGGATAATCTAATATAAACTTGCCATATTAATGGCTTAAGCCCAGTTCATGTAGATGCGAATCACGAATTACGAATAATGCATCCATTGGTCAATTCCAAATTAATTTCGTGGCGGGAAATATGACAGAGAGAATGTTTAAGTTATTCCGAATTCGCAATATTTAAAATCTAGGGGGAGGGAATCTTAACATGGTTTTAAGTTTTTACGAATTTCGCATGAATTTATATCTCGTCGATTGCGCAGAGTGGTACAGAGTGTGATCTATGGCGGCGGTTGGAATAGATTTGTGATTGTTGAACTGAAAACTTCTTTAGGCGCGTTTTCTTTTTTTGTGGGTGTTGAATGAGACCGACCCGTCACGCGTCATGATCAGATATGTAACGTAACGCTCCTTATACTGGCATGTTTCCGTATAGGTTGAGGGCCGAAATTTTCAGGGGATGTAGCCGGGGTAAAAAGAAGATCCTGGACGAAAACGGGACCCCGTACCCCCCACGTTTGGCCAGGGGAGGGGAGAGAAAGAAAAACTTAAATAATTAATTCCGGGAGAACGGGAAGAGGTACGGGGTTGAAATTTTTATGGCAGGTGCGCCCCATGGAGGGCTACCTTAGCCCATACGGGGGGAACGGGGCTCTAATTTAAGGGGGGATTTAGGGGGAAAACCGTTTTCGCCCGTATCTCTGCAACGAAGGCCCGGATCGAAATTGTGATAAACGATGACCCCGCTTGTCGAAGTTTTCACTTCTATCGTGTGGTCTTAAGCACACACAATTTTTGTATGTAATGCATACCTTATGCATATATAAAAAACAGAACGACAATCATAGTGTCAAAATCCTAGAAGCATAATTTTTTTTAATAGAATACCATATTACATGATAACATTTTGTTTATTTTTTCTCGCCATTTATTTTTTGTACTTATTTGGGAAAAGATATATCTATTTAAATAATATTATACAGAGTGTTTTATTTAAAAAAAATTATGTTGTCATATTGACACGTTGCGACCGTTGTTTGTATTTTTGAAGTGAAAACTTCTTTAGGCGCGTTTTGCGTTTTTTGTGGAAGTTGAATGGGACCGGGCCGTCACGCGTTACGTGTCACGCTCGGATATGTAACGTAACGCTGCTTCTGGCACGTTCCCATATAGGTAGACGGCTGAAATTTTCAGGGGATGTAGCCGGGGTAAAAAGAAGATCCTGGACCCCGTATCCCCCTCCCCGTTTGACCAGGGGAGGGGGGAGAAGGAAAAACTTAAATAATTAATTTCAGGAGAACGGGAAGAGGCACGGGGTCGAAATTTT
Source organism: Pissodes strobi (assembly GCA_016904865.1). Taxonomy (NCBI): domain Eukaryota; kingdom Metazoa; phylum Arthropoda; class Insecta; order Coleoptera; family Curculionidae; genus Pissodes; species Pissodes strobi. Next base: position 101,419 of record MU185628.1, on the reverse strand, counting down.
TATGGTAGGTGCGACCTTAAACCATACGGGGGGGACCGGGCTCTAATTAAAGAGGGAATTTTGGTAAAAACACGTTTTTCGCCCGTATCTCTGCAACGAAGGCTTGAATCGAAATTCTGACAAATGATGACCCTGCTTGTTGAAGTTTTCACACAACATCGTGTGGTCTTAAGCACACACAAATTGTTTAGATGAGAAATAATTCACACTTATCAATTTAAATATTAATAATATAGCAATATATTTTTACCTACCTACTTTTTAAATAATTTCAGAACATATAACCAATCAGGAGCAGGCAGAAAGAAGACCCATAACAATGTTCAAAAAGCAGATAGCAGCGAAATAATTAATGTAATGTTACCACCGACCCCATCAACCTCAAGAAGTGTCAGCCGCAATATGACTCCCGATTCTGCACCACCCACAAAGCGACAGAAGAAAAGTAGTAAGTATGATGTTCAACCCAGGGACGGATGGGATAGGCGGGAGATCGGGAAATTTCCCGGTGGGCCGGTTGGCGAAAAGTTACTACACTACAAAATTGGTAAAAACTTGGTTATACCTGTACTGACAAATAAAATATTAAAAATTATTTGTCAGGATATAAAAGAGGCTGGAATGTTTTCTCTGGAAATAGATACCACGTAAGGCATCTCGGTTAAGGAACAGTGTTCTATTGTGGTCAGATGAGCAGTAGAAAATAATCGATTCAAATTTTTGTAAATGCGAATGTACTTACGTAACGTCCTCTTGTTATACTCTATTTGCTTAGTTTATACATAGTCCACTGATTTACGACATATATACTTGTGTTCGACGGAAACAGTGAATATTTTTATCTTTTAGATATGTCTACAAGGAAATGGTTTATCAGAGGCTGCTAGCAGTAGTATCTTGTCACGATACAACTGGACAAGGGTTTCAAAATTTAATCAGGGAAGTTACGCAAAAAAAGCTGACTAAACACTAAATGTTAGTAACTGCATTGTTGATTCAAAAGACAGTGCCACTAATATGCAGGGAAAATATGGTGTTGTTGGTACTAAGATGAAACAAGAAAATTCAGAACAAGTACATGTGTGGTGTTATAGGCATATACCAAATGTAGTGCTGAGAGATGTTTTGAAAGGATATATCCAGTCAGCAACCATCGTTTTTGAACTCGGTTGCTGTCTTTTTTAAGGAATCATACAAAAGAATAGATATTTGGAATAAAATGTCTCAAGATCCAAAATATACAGTACTGCAGACCATAGGACAAACACGATGGTGGTCAAAGAACAAGTCTTAACTAAAATATTCCAGTTTGATTATTGTACGAAAAACACTGCAAATAATCTTACCCCTTATAAGTAGACCTACTAGAATCACTAGATGTCCGATCCGCAGCAGAGAACTATAAGACTAGTTTGACATTTGAAACGGTTATGATGACCTACATATTTTAGAAAACATTTTCTATTACAGTACCACTTTCGCGATACCTCCAAACTCCAAATAAAAGGTTCAATGATCAAGATATAAATACAATATTTAAAAGCCATTCAGAGGGATATGGAATCGATCGAAAAATCTATTCGCTATTTCATGTGTTCAGTTAATAAAGAACTAGATGAACGTGAACTGGACGTTGCATTAGAAAATAATTTTCCCAGGACATGACAAAGACGAGTTGAGTTAAGTTTTTTGACGAAAAAGCTTCTGATGAGGCTCCACAAACAAGATTAGCACAAAAGGTTCAAAATTTAAATGTACAATGTGATTATGGATATGGTATGTGAGTCAATGTCCCAAAATATAGACAGACATCTGTGCTCACATAGCAAATTTCAACCGAACATGTTTTGAAGAAACAAGGCGAAATGGCACATTACCTGTCAAAAGTATGCTCTTGATTGATATCTAAGTTAGTTGCAAAATTTAATGACAATTCGACAGCTCAAAGAATTAAGAAGGAATTAATCAGTTTTGCTGGCAATTGGGACCTTTACAAGTTATATCTTCAGGAAACGATTGCAAGAACCAGTATTTCCACTCATAGTAAAAGTGCAGATGAGGATGATGAAGATAATGCGCTAATAGATGCCAAAGATATAACAAAAATTTGCTCCTGCAGGGATTGCTTGTATTGCTGTTACGTCCTTATTTTGAAGTATAGCTTGTATTAGGAAGCGTATTCAGTTTTAGCCACAGATATTATAAATGAAGTAGCGAGTCCAGTATATTATTTTAAAAAAAGCTTTACGTACCGAATAAAATATTTTTATTTTAAAAGTCCCATCTTCTGCTGTCCCGGCTTTCGCAAAGAGTAGTGCTTCGGTTTCGCCGAGACGAGACGAGACTATTGAGGTCTCGGTCTCGTAAGGTCTCGAGTCTTAGAGTCTCGCCTCGGTCTCGCCTAGACTAGACATTTTGTGATCTCGATCTTGGTCTCGGTCTAGCCGAGTCTCGTGCACTTCAAAAAAAAATTAATTTTTTGAAAACCTTCCCAAGAATCGGTATTATAAATTCGACCTATTTTGTGATATTACCACGTTAATGAATAATAATTAGATTTTTTGGGTTTTTTTTAAATAAATAATTTTAATAACGTCACAATGTGTTGATTTTTTTAAGCATTATTGTAAACTACACTGCGCAACTTATTTAACGCGCAACCAAAATTTTATAATTTTAAAACTTGTCGTTAGATTTTATTGAGTTTTTCAAGTTTTTTTACTTAAGAATATCACTGCTTCTATGGTTTCGGTTAAAAAAGTAATTTCGGTATTATACCGGGTGTTATAAAGAGGTTTTTTCCGAAAATTCGTAGGGTATACTAACCATTGCAAATTGTAGCCACATGCTTCTCTTACATTTTCTTTTCATTGGTTTATCTGTGATACTTCATTAAATACACTGTTTTGAAATATCACGTGTTTTGAATACATCTTTATCGGAAAAGAGAACATTGTTAGCATCAGAAATGACAACCATATCAGTTTTAGTATTGAAAATACTTATGGTTTCATATATAGGGGCCCGAAATCGACAAACGCGTATATGACCTCGACATGCTCATAAATAAGTCGTTTAATAAGATTAAAAGATGTAAATATGTCCTATATTGTTGTGGAGGATTCATTTTTACCTTGGAATTGATTGCCTTTGGCTCCACAAATGATTAAACTTGGCTTGAATTATTATAGAGCCTCTTCGGCCCAGGCTCCAGGATGTAAACTGCACAAGTGCAAGTTTAGTGACCCTAATGAAATGTGTACCTATATATCGTCGATTCGATAGCAAGTCGGCTATCGTTTTCAAGAAAGGCAAAAAAACTAAAAATTAAAATGGTTAGCAAATACAATAAAACAGTAAAAAGCTCTTGCAGATTGTCAGGCTTTGAACTAACTTTGACAAGATGACAATTATAGTGCCATATTTAATTACTGGTTAACTGGTATTTAGTGTGATAATGAGGTGTTATTTGGTAAATTAATTTGTTTTTGAAGTTTTATATTATCTATAATTTGGTGTTATTCGCTTAGGAAGAATTTAATGATTTTTGTTGAAAGGATTAGTTAATTTTTAAGTGTCCCTTATCAACTTCAGTTTTTAGCAAAGGTAACCATGTGCTATTAAAACTAACAGAAGTGAAGCAACACATTCATCTTTATTTAATAAAATTAAAGCACATTCTTTAATTTTACGTTTTTTAGATGAAGGCTCCTTTGCCAAAATACTAAAAGCGTTCTATTGTATTATGTGATTGTTATCAAATGCATGTTGACAAATGTGTGACTTGTGGAATTGTGCATTTCTAATATAAGTTTGGTGTTCTTTTATACGTTTTGATAATGGTCTACAGGTCTCACCTATATAAAATTTATTACATTCACATGGTATTTTATAGATAACATTTTTAGTAGTTTCTTCCTCATTAAGTGGTTTTGTTCTTGTTAGTTTAGATCTAAGGGTGTTTTCTGTTTTGAAAATTGTACGAATGTTAAATTTATTACCTATTCGTTTTATTTTGTCTGATAAACCAGGAATGTAAGGAATAAAGAGGTTCGTAATAGGTCTATTTTGATTTTGTCTGATATTTGGTTGATCAAATTCTATAAAGCATTTTTGAATGAAATCAATAGGATAGTTATTATTAATCAAAACATTGCTCAAAAATTATTTTTCTGTGTTGAAATTTTGATTATTACAAATTATTTTCATTCGATCATATAGACTTTTTACGACCCCCTTTTTTACCATTATTGAGTGATTTGAATTAAAATTTAAATATCTGTTTGTATGTGTTGGTTTTCTGTATATTTTTGTTTCGAAACTATTCAAGTCTTTTTTTATAAGAATGTCAAGAAACGAAAGTTGTTCATTAATTTCTTTTTCTATAGTGAATTTGATTGTGGGTTCTTTGGTGTTAATATGTTTTAGAAAATCGTTAAGAAAATGTTCGTTATATGGATAAATTGAAAAAATGTCATCTATATAACGCCACCAAATTAAAGGTTTATATTGATAATTTTCAACAAAATTTAATTCAAAAATTTTCCATAAAAATATTACTTAATAAAGGTGATAAAGACGAACCCATAGCCATACCATTGTTTTGTTGATAGTAATTGGTATTGTATTGAAAATAAGTAGTTTTTACGCAAAAAGTAAGTAATTCGAGTATTGTGTCAATATTAAGTTTTGTACGTTCACCAAGGTTAGTATCATTTGTTAATTTATTTCTTACAATATTTAAAGTTTTATCAACAGGTACGTTTGGTAAATAGACTAACAACATCAAAACTTACCAGAGTATCGTTAGGATTTAAATTAATTTGTGAAAGTTTCTCTAAAAAATTTTGTGAATTTCTTATATATGAGTTAGTATTGTTAGCAAGTGGATTAAGAATGTTGAGTAGATATTTAGCAATGGGGTGTGTTGGCGAATTTATACAGCTGACTATTGGACGTAGAGGAATATTTAGTTTATGTATTTTTGGTACTCCATAGAATGAGGTGTTTTACTATTGTGTGGTATCAGTTTTACTGTTTTATTGTATTTGCTAACCATTTTCATTCTTAGTTTTTTGCCTTTCTTTAAAACGATAGCAGACTTGCTTATCGAATCGACGATATATAGGTACACATTTCATTAGAGTCACTAAACTTGCACTTGTGCAGTTTACATCCTGGAGCCTGGGCCGAAGAGGCTCTATACTAATTCAAACCAAGTTTAATTATTTGTGGAGCCAAAGACAATCAATTCAAAGGTAAAAATTAATCCTCCATAACAATATAGAACATATCTATTTAAGTTGATATCTGTCAATGTTTTTTGTATTATTTAAATTGTAACCAGAAAAACGTGCTTCGAAATGAAGAAAATTTACACGTCCATATAATTTTTCGAAAAATTCAATTTGTAATAAAATTATTTAATTTGTTCCTTATTTTGCAACCAGCCTTTGTTTTACATTCACTACAAAAACATTACACACAAAACATACCTTTTGAGGTCTATAGGAAACGTATAAAACTGCTCCGTTGAGTTCAAACTTTTGTTATTACAGCCTTAACTGCAGCAAACGGGACCGGTTTTCTTCTTCACCTTTTGCATTTCGATATAAACGTTATACAAAATTAATATGAAAACAACATGCAGCACTTCACGAAAGGGCAACTACATACTACACGATACATTTTCAGTAGAGAATAGCTCTTTTGCTATCACTGCCGCATCTTCTACTGCACTGGTCAAGTCAGATGAGAATCTCATCTGACATTTGAGACAAGGTCATACGTCGCTTGGGATAACAACAGGCGGGAGTACGCCTACTCGCTTTTTTATTGTACTCTGACCCAAGGCTAGTTTTTTGTGAAATGACAGATGTCGCAAACAGAAATGTCATGGCTATCTTGGATTTTTAGCTACAGGGTGATTTTGAAAATTTTCCATTTTTGGACACCCATTGTATTTCGGTTATGCGTTAACTTATCGAAAAGGTCAAAAATGTTATAAATAGGGTTTTATACGTAAAATCCAGTCACGTAATCAGTTTTCTTCTGGAAGTTATAAATTTTGAGATGGAAACTAAACTTGTGTTTTTTAAATGGAACACCCTGTATCTTATGGCCTCAATAAATCGTTCTTCTTATTACCTTTTTAATGAAGCATCACACATGCATGTCAGAAAAGTAGTTTTGGTACCTCCTATAAGAGAAGAAGAGAGAAAGGTATATCTGTCATGCTCACATGAATCCTTATAGGAAGTACCAATACTACCCATCTGATATGAAAGTGTGATACATCGTTAAAAAGGTTATAAAACGGACTATTTATTGAGGCCATAAAATACAGGGTGTTCCTTTTAAAAAAACACAAGTTTAGTTTTTTCTCAAAATATGTAAGTTGTAGAAGAAAACTGAGTACGCCATTGGATCCACAGTATTTTTTAACATTTTTCACCATTTCAATAAGTTAACGCATAACCAAGATACAATGGGTACCCAAAAATTAAAAAAAATTAAAATCATCCTGTAGCTAAAAATCCAAGATAGCTATGACATTTCTGTTTGCGGCATCTGACATTTCACAAAAAACTAGCCTTGGGTCGCGAAAGCCGCATACCGCTAACGTGATTAATAAGGGAGATATGACGTAAAACCATCAAAAATGGGACACCCTGTACATTGGGTTGTGCTAGAATTAGCCATTTAGGTGGAAAAATGAGAAAAATACTTAAAGATAAAATAGAAGTTCCTTTAATTTAAATTATGAAATATCTAAATAATTTTCTAATCTAATTAATTAGGTAATATGGTTTTTGTGTTAGAAACGGTACCATTTTGCTGCACTATTCAAATTTACAATCTTTAGGGATGAAATTATGTAGAAATAAAAACAGGACAATTATAATTAAAATAAAAAAGCTTATTGGAAAGGGTTAGGCTCGGGTTAAGGTTATAAGTTTTGTAAGATATCCTTATATTTTGTTTTAATAATTATTTTAGTTTGATTTTATAGCAAGAATAGGTTATCAGTTTAAAATAAGTATATTATACGTGTAGCGGTATTATTTAAGATTTATTAGGACAGATGTGATGGCTATTATTTACGAGTTTGGGTTCCGAGTATCAAGTTGCGAGTGTGAGCACTTCACGTGCCGAAGGACGGATGAATGTGTGTTGTTTGTTTTTTTGTGCTGATGGATAGGTTTTGTAATGGGTTTTATTTTAAAGGGGACGAAGATTGTAAAGAGAAGTTTAGTTTTAGTCTGGCGTGCGTTAGAAATAAATGTTTTAAATCGATAAGAAGAGTCTTTTCTTACAGTTCGATACCGAAGTGTGAGATAAATAAATGCTTTTTTGACGATTACGGATTTAACGACTTATCGGAGATCATTCTTAGTAATCTTAGTAGTCGGCAATCGGTTATCGGTTTGTTAGTTAGTGTTAAGTAATAACAGCAGCGTGGTCGCCACAGTTAAAAGAACTCTTCTTAGATAGTGAAAAATTCGAGTTAATTTTAAATTTAAAATATCGTGTTTATCATGGAGCAAAGTCAAGCATCACCCCACCTACAGGGGTTAAACCGAAAACTAGAAAAAGTCTAAAGTCACTTCTAGAATCTACACCTCCAACAACACCAACCCCTCAAATGAACACCGAACCAAAAGAAAAGATAAGCATGATGGAAAATGAATACACTCGGCGTCCCCGTGGACCCCATACATTTTTTGAGGACACGACACTTGACGAATACTACGAAGATTTTAGATCCAGTGCATCTGGTTCTGTTCACCATTTTGTAGCGACACAAGAAGATTTGGGTGAACTTAATTTAGGTTTCAAAAAGGAGCCACTGGTCAGAAACAATTATGTTCAGTATGCGTTGACTCAAATACCAACCTTAGTTATAGCTACAAATGCATACGGTTTTGTTATAAACAACAGCGAAAATTTCAATGACAAAACTACCATTCACAGCTTGGTTGCTTTGAAGCCAAAACATAGAATTTCGTTGCTGATACCTACATGCCAGTACTGGTGGAATTCTAAGTCGTCTATGTTATTTCAAGCGTTCATTGATAATGTGGGCACAGCAATTAAATGCTTGGCCATGGATGAGGAGTTTAAAAGCGCAATGGTTCGATTTCGGCAAACCCGTGATGTTTTAGTTAATTTTAAAAATAAATACACGAATTTGACAAAAAAACAATAAAGATGGCGAAACTGTTCCTGCAGTATTTGGAGTAAAAGTTTTTAATACAAACAATGAAATAAATGTACCCATGGCACAAATCTACAGGAGAGGATCTAGTGTCTCCAAGTTACATGCATGCCCTTATATTAGTATCAATAAGTGGTTTTAAAGTCACAAATAGCGGCATTACGTTGGACTCTGAGGTAAATTATTTAATATACCACCCTTTCCAAAGGCAAGACCGAAAAAAACAGTCCCCGTTTACCTTAAGTAAACATCTTGTCCAAAGGAAAAGATCTTAGTCCATGTCAACTTCGGCAAATTCATCTTTTCTCGATGAAATCTGCAATGATGGTGAGGAATATTAAAAAAAGAAGGTTCCAAAGATAATCGAAAAAAAAAACAAGTAAAAAAAATTTTATTAATTTTTTTCTATGCTTATTTTTATTTATTCGATTTTAAAATAAATTACACTTTTATGTTGCCACTTTTTACTTAATACGGCGTTTGTCTTTTACCAGAGATCATCAACTTTGTTTTTAAAAAGTAATATATAATAAGAAATGCCGTCGTATTGACATTTTAAAAGCATGAAATATGGAACACCATGTAGCAAGAAAATAGTGGCAATGCAAAAGTACAAATTACATATTTAAAAATCGGATAAAGTATAAGTTCAGAAAAATTTAAATTAGAATTTTTAAGATTTGGTTTGTGTTATAATGTTTGCTTAAATGCCCATATTTAACCATCTTCCTATCTCTTATAGTTGCCAATATCTCAATGGCGAGGGTCAAATTTGAAACAACCTATAGATCATTTAATTTTTGATTTGCCGTCAAATTAAAAAAATATAATTATAAGACATGTTATATTTCAAATCAAAATTCTTTAGTTGAAACGGTTGGAAAACAACTATTACCCTTAAGAAGTTATAGAACAGTTTTTTTAAGTAAGATAAAAGGTTACTTGCGCTTTTTTTGCAATAAAAATTTTATAATTAAGGTGTTTTAGAAAAGTAGAGAGTATGACGTTAACATTCATTTTTTTAAATCCTGTACATTTTTCAATTTTTGAAGTCTACTAAACATTCTGAGAAGTGTAAGATGTCATACGCTAATTTCAGTTTTACCATTCCTGAGAAATAAACAGTTAATAATTTCCTTTTTCTATAGTTTTAGATACGATAAAATAAAAACTATTTTGCATAGAATGGATTTCACATCCCTATCCTAACTTTTAAAAATCTATTTATTCTCGCTGTAAAATCTGTTTCTGTTACAAACTGTCAATTATTGTAATGGGTCAAAAAAATAATCAAAAAATCAACAAGTTGTCAAGTTCACGTCATCAAATGGAAATTAAAAAGTTAAGATTACAGTTTATTCAACAGCATATACAATACATCAAATAGTATAAACATTCAAAATAACCTAAGTTTAAATATCTAAATGTGAATTAGTGTAATGACGCCTAGGTATAGATACACCCGTGTGCGTCATGGTCTATTAATCAAATTAATAGTATAGTATAAAACAAATTTCACAACTAAAAAGTTTAAAGCCTTATTCCTAAAACTAAAACAATGTATGCATGGGAGAAAACAATGTAAACAGAAAACCTGTAGCAATTTTCAACAAAATAAAGGTTCAAAAATTTGATAATGATTATGCACATATATTGTGCATTCTCTGCTAAATTTAGTCTTATGTTTTATTTCTTTAACTTTACTTGGCAATAGGTTGTATGCTTTGGGAGCAAGATATGTAAAGTATTTCAGATTGATATTCTTTAAATTTATTGGTATACTTAGGTTTCTCCGGGTTTTTGTTCTTGTATTGTAAGAATAATTTATACTATTTCTAACAGATTCATTTACATGTATATATGTACAAACAGATGTTATATAAATGGTTCTTATGTTTGTCGTTTGTTCATTAAACAGAAGCTTAGAAGGATACAGTCTATTTTTCTTGTATATTAACTTTAGAATATATTTTTGTATGATATTTAGTTTATACAGAGCATTGTTATACATTCCCCCCCCCACACCAGTATACCATATCGTATTAATGACTCTAGAAAGGACTTGTAGACTATAATTATCTCTTTAGTATTTAAAAAAGTTCTTATAATATAAAATTTATAAATTAATTTTCTGATTCTGTTAGTCAAATAGTCTATATGAGGTTGCCATTTAAGATGTTGGTCAATGATAATTCCTAAGTATTTTGTTTGTGATGTTTCCTTTATTTGATCATTATTTATTATCATATCTGAAAATTTTAATTGTTTATTTTTTGGGAATGGTAAGACACAAAATTAGCGCGTATGACACCTCAAAATTCTCAGAATTATTTGTAGAATTTAAAACTGTTACATATATACGGGGCGTTTTATTTAAAAAATGAATGGCAACGTCTTAGTTCCTACTTCAGATATCCTGTGTAGAAAATTATTGCAAAAAAAATGCGCAAATAACAATACTAATGGGCGTGTGCTCAAAAAACTAAGGAAGAAAAAAACACCTGAATTTTAACTCAATTTATTCCTCCTCGTTTACCTCATTTAAAAATGACTACACTCTGTGTCTCTTACTCTGCCACATGGTGAATTATTAGCTGGTATCTTCTTACGCTTGCACATTCAGTGTATAGTACCCCGAACGATGCCAGCTTACCACATTTTGGTATACAATTTTGGAAGAGCGCTTGATAATATTCTAAGGCTTCTTCACAAGGTTTGTTATTTTTGTTCCATCACTTGGATTCCTTACTGCAGTAAGCAAATGTTTCTAAGAATATTAGGTCACTAGGTGTGATGCTAATCATAATTTCTTCGGCTTCCCCTACGTTTTGGACATCCACCGGGGGCAGCGTAGGTTTGCGGCTTACCATTTTATCTATTAAGAAAGAAATACATACAACAAGTAAATTCATTTACAATTGAAGCAGAATTAGAAACTGAGACGAAAAGAATGTCAATTTGAACAAATCCCACCCTGAATTTCTCGAATTATGGTAATTCGAAAAAACTTGAAAATGCTTGTCGATTTCTGATTTTAGGGGAAGAAAACATTCTTAAAATTATAAACTTATAAAATTAACTCCTACAATGGGATGATAGGAGCTACTCTTAAAATTTTAAATAAGAACAGGTATCAAGGTGATATTTCTTTTTAAAGGTCTTTGTGAATACTTTACGATTTGCAAGTTTAGCCAATTTTCCTTTCTTAATATCCCCAGTAAACAAGAGGCCTTTTTGCATCTTTGACATGTTCTAAAAGTAAAATTATTTACGTTAGAACTAAACGATTTGCACTTTTATGTTTGAACTTTTTAAGAGCTATCTATTATTAATAAAAACACATACAAAATTAAATTTATTTTTAATTAATTTTAAAAAATATAATTGATACCTGACAGTAATTTTTTTCTAGTGTCAAAATACATAGCTGTTAAAAAGATAATATAATAAAGTGCATGCCATTTTCTTAACCTAAATAGTTTGGCCTTTACAACATGTCAAAGATGCAAAAATAGATTTTTTTAACTCGCGATATTTTAAAAAAATGTCAAAAAAAGTGGCCACAGACTCGAAATTCATAGGTATATACTTATCGAGTCCTTTAAAAAGCTTAATCCCATTTAAAAATATAAGGGTAGGTATTACTACCGCGTAACGGTGGATGATCCCTAATATTCTTACATCTATAGGTTTATAGATGTAAGAATATTTATTTTATCAAAATTTAATAAAGGCGGCAGCCATTGGAATTTCTTGTAGACGAATTAATTTTTTTTTCTTTCAATTGAAAACAAAAATCACCGCCAAATTTTTGTTGCTGCTTCAATTGGAAATAAAAATACTAAATAATTACTAAGATTTGATTAACCTCGAATTTACGTGGCAATTACGACGATCAGTGTTGCCACAAGCACTTTTTTTTTCGAGGTAGATTAACGTAAATTAGGTGGAATTAGGTCGGTGAGGGGTAGATTTTAATAAAGGCTAATATATTCACTGTTCTTCATTTAGGAGTCGCAAATTTTGCGTTAGCATTACCATAAATCTAAACATTCCCAAGGAACCCACTAGTCACTAAAGTTGAAGTACTAAAGAGTTTGATGTTGGAGTTGGACTGAACTACTGAACAAATTAAGAATTTCCGTTGTGATTACTAGATGGCGCTAATTTATATGGTGGCGACCATTGGCGTACTATAAGGTGCCCACTGCACGGTGACAAATTATTCAACTTTGCTAGAATGAAAGTGACGCAGTGGCAAAAAAGAATCCAGCACGTTTTGGGACACGGCCCAAGAAAATCGACTTCCGCAATTCGTGGAGTGAATCTATAATTTAAACGACACGTTCACATTTTAAAAATATATATATATATATTTATAATAAACGTAGGTAATAAACATTTGTAGACAACAAAACATCATTGACATTAAAAAATTCAAATAATTCAACAAGTCGGCGATCGGTAGCTTATATGAGCGTGTGAGAGACCGATTGCCTTGTATTGGTGTTCTTGTTGGATGTACGGCCACTTACTCACCTAGTTTTTAGTCATAAATATAATAACACAAACAAAGACGAAAAACTTGAACAAAATAATATCATTCACTTTTAATGCATGAAAATATATAGTATTTTCTTCTGTACTAGGTATAAGTAATAATCGTTTATTTATATGGTTTAATAAAATATTTAAAAAAACATTTATAAGTACTTTTTTAAATATCTACAAGCTAAACAGAAAACTATTTTAGGTATCTCTTAATTGTCTTTTTAATAATTCTGTGGATGGGGTCCAAGTATAGCAAGTTTCATTATTTAGTAACTCCTTAGCATGTAAGATACTGTCGCACGTATCAATATCTAACCTATTTCGGGTTTTGGTCTTCAACAAAAATAATTGTGAAAATACCCTCTCTGCTGCAGCAGACGAATGAGGTAAGCACAAAATTCCTTTCACCAAAACAGAAAGATGGGGAAATAATGGGTCACTAACATCATTTTTTAACTTAAAAATTTCACTCCAGAAGTCTTCAAATGAGTTTAAATCCATTCGCTTCAAGTGATCGAGATCAGGAAGTAAACGCCATTCTGTACTGAGTTTTTCAATGTCGGTCACCAAATTTGGAAAAAATTCAACAGTATCTTTCGCTATACTGACAATTTCTCCGGATACAGCTGTTCTTGGATCAAATATTGCTAGATATTCCATAACAGGATTTTCAAAATTAAACCTTTTTTTTTATTTCAGAGCACAATTCAGTGTAAAAATCAAGACATCTAAGTTTAAAATTTCTTACTTCGTTTACATCAAAGGTGCCATCAATCATTATCTCAACTTGAGCACCGAAATAAATTTTATCTAGCTCTATAAACAATCTAGGATTTGACGGGTTTATGTTGTCTATTGGAGTACTATCTATATGTTCCTTTTTAATAAAAGTTCGGATAAGAGCTTTATATAAGCCTTTCACTCTTGCTTGAATTAAATGAATTTTTGTTTTTTCAGATTGAAATTCTAGATTTAATTTATTAACAATATCTAGAACATACGATAAAAATTGAAAATATACCTTATAAATAGGATTCTTCAGATTTTCTAAAAGTTTTTTAGATGAGTGTAAATCTTGTTCAAACGATTCATTTGTGAAAAACATCAACAACGGGTTCCAGTTTTCCAAAATTCTATCTACAGCTGCCTAAAAGGGGGATTTATTATATATTTATTCGAACCGAAAATTAGCCTAAATTTACCTGTAAGGAAAGCCACCTGGTTTGAGCTGGGTGAAGAAGTTTATATGGCTTTAAATTAACGAATACTTGGCATTCATTAAGTTTCGCAATTCTCTTACTACTATTTGCAAAATAGTTGTAAATTTCCCTGATAAAGTCTTCTAAGCTTCTTGGCAACTTCTTGGCGGCCGCAGAGGAGCTGAGATGAAACGAATGACATATGCAGCCTAATACAAATATATTTGGAAGTATCTGTTTAAATCGAGCCTGAATGTCAGTGTGTTCTCCCATCATGACCGCAGCATTATCCGCAGCTAATCCAATTAAATTCTGTATTGGAATATGTAGTTTCGTAACATGGTTAAGAATGGCATTAAAAATAGCTTCTGCAGAAGAATTATCCATTTTTATAAGCCCAAAAAATTTATCTTTTACTGAATATTTTTTTTCGTCATAGTATCGAACAACTATGGCTAAGGACTTTTCAGTGGAAATATCGGTGGTTTCGTCAACTATTAATGAAAAACGGTTGGATTTTAAAATGTCGGCCATTTCTTTAATTTGTTGTTTGGCCAAGCATTCCTTAGTGACATATGCCGCTTTTGTTCGACTGCATGCCAATGACTTGACTACCTGAGAATCTGGAAAAATGTGAGGTAAAAATTTTACCAGATGATCCGCCAGTAAAAAAGGCAAATCATGCTCCTGTAAGAACATGCAAATACTTAATTCTGCAGTTTTTACTAATGTGTTTTGTCTTTCATGTTTTTCATTTGGAATAATTTGCGTAATTTTAGGAGTGCTTTTCATTTGGGAAAAAATTTTCTTATGAGATGTGCAGGTATCGTGTCTCTTTAGATTATATTTATTGCAATGTATGTATATATTGCATGCTATACAAAATGGTTTTCCTTCAATTCCCTCTTTTATCCAATTATATTGGTTTTGCCAGTCGCTTTTGAATTTTTGAACATATCATTTTCTTTTTTTTGTGGTATATCTTTATGTTCTTGGGTCTTATCATCATCAATATCTTCAATAACATGTTCAGCCTCATCATCCTCAAATCCTAAATTGGATGTAAGTTGAATATCATCAGAAGACTTTGACGTACTAGGTTGTGGATTTTTATAGGGATCTGATGAGTTGTTATCCCTTGTAAGTGGCATATCAAGGCCAAACTTTGATCGTTGTGGACTTTTATTTGAGTCTGATGCTCCATCATCACCTTTAGTTTTCTTGGTTCTTATTATAAACCTATGAAGAAAAAGATATCTCTAGTAAACGTCGAACAAAATCAGTTGCACGTTATAATGCAACCACCAATAACAGTAACAATTACTGATTGACTACTGATTTATTTATTTAAATTTGACCCCTTTTATAATTTTTGTATTTGTTAGGTCCTAAAATTCGCTTTTTCGACAACCGTCCGGAAAACAATTTAAAACTGTTCTTCTGTTAAGAAATAACTAGATCGGATCTAATTAATGTTTATTATTAGTTTGAAACTGTAATTCTATAAACAGGGAAGGCCTATATAATACGGCAACCACACATGGCATCTGACTCTGCCGCGGTTTCGGTGCTTTACAGCACTAAATGGCGATGGTCGACTAGTTGTGACCTCGCAGGCAGAAATTAATTGAACTGCGATGTTATTTAAGGTGGTGTTAAAAGATATAGAAAAAATACCTTCCTATCTGATAACCATCTATGATCTATGTATCTTGGCCAAAAGTTTTTTTACATGTGATAATAAGAACTGAAATAGCGTTTTATGAGCCCGATTGCACAAAGCAAATTTTAAGTTTACTCAAGGTAAAATTGAGTTTAAATCCGAAACTCCGTTGCAATTTTTGAACTTAAGCACAGCTTACCCAAGTCTAAGTAAACTTAAAATTTGCGTGGTGCAATAGGGTCATGGTGCTCTAGTTTACATAAAGCTATTTAATATTTATACATACATACCTTTCCATCCTTAATTATCAGCAAAAAAAATACAAATTCAGTTTTAGCACGCTACAACAATTAATTAAAAAATGCAAAAGGTAAGCGCATTAACGATTCACGCTATTCGCAGGGGAATCACGGTAATCAAGAATCCTTGCGTGACCACCAATGCTAACAATTCAGTATCGATCGATAACATTGTTCAATTAACCGACGCTCATTTTCTAGCGACATCTATTAGTGTAATGCCTTATTTGACAACCGCAAAAATGTAGAAAACTATAAAGTTTCATCTAGACTCTTGATTGTTTCTCATTTTTAAAAGTATTGAATGGAATTTTTTTCTATAATTAGCTAATTTTATAGCACAGCTGATATTTTGGGAGCGGGGTAGAAATGCTCGAGGGGAGCGAGAGAGCGAAGTTGTATTAAAAAGGGGTAGATCTGCCCCGAACGGGGTAGCAGTGGCAACACTGACGACGATAATAGAGAAAGAGGAATAGGTGCGCAATGGCCAGGTCTTAAATAGGAAAATATGGATAGTCTATTACTTATTTTATTTATCGGAGTTACCTATGATGGGCGATGGGTGAAATAATAAATATACCAATGATGCATCAATAAACATCATGTTTATTTATACTACCCAATATTAATAGGCGGCATCAACATTTACATATTTTACCCGCTATAAGATACTTAAGATTTTGTACTATTATGGCCGGTAGTAATTGCAAGGAGCTTGAGATACAGGTTTATTTCTTTCTTTCCTGTGAGCATACCATGTCAGCCACTTTTTTTTATTAACGATTTGCACAGCCATGTGGTAACGGGATGTTCTACTTCTTCCCAGAAGATCTAGCCTTATAAATTTTGCATTTTCAGGCAGTGATTGAATTAGCATTATTCTATGTTTATTAAAATAGCTCATTTTTGGAGTCTCAGATCCAGTTCCTAAAATAAATGCCTTTATTGTGACTTTATTACAGTTTTTGGAGAAATTCTAGTAAAAACAGTACAAAACATACCAAAATACAATAAAAAAAATTTGAAATTGCAACAGAATATACACAATAAGAAATGCCCATACAAGAAAATGGAAACATACAAAATTATTAAATTAAACAAACCTGTGTAGGTAAACTGCCACCAACATATATCCCTCTGGTAGTAAACCCAGGCCTTTAAAAACGAAAGAGCGACTGGTGTCTCATCGCTTATAACACGTTCTATTTGATTTATATTGGCTTTTGCTGGTTCTGGGAGTTCTTCAGTAATGCTATAAATAAAGTGAAAATAATTGTTTTAAAGAAAGAAGCGTATTCAGGCTTAGCCGCATTACAATGAGCCTGACTTTAATAAATTATTGGAAACTAGATATATTTAAAATTTCAGTTTTGACTTGACACTAAATTTTTCTTAACGATAGTAAGTTTATTTAGCTGTTATAGGATTATAACAGATAAAAATTGCGAAAATGATAAAAATTTATAAATAATTAATTACTTACCAGTAAATTACACAGAATATTAATATTATAAATTTAATTATAATAATTATCATTGCATATTGCAATTTTCGGCTAAAACTGGAACTTTTGGATTAAAACTGGAAGTAAATAACAATTACCTAATCCTTTGTACTTTCCTTAAGATAGTTAATTTTAATATTTCTGTTTTTGTTATTGCACACGAATTTTATATCAGAGGATCGTAAATTTTAATAAAGCACGAATTTGCAAAATAGGTCACACTACTTTTTATTAGCAAAATAGGTCATATCGCATGCTTAAAAAAATCGCTTTAAAATTCAATATAAATATGAGCTAATAAGGTTTTTTTATATTTTCTAAAGAAAACAAGGATATGCATACCTACTCGTAGATTGTAGCTTTGCGTGTTTGAAATATCAAATTATTGGTTTTTAAAAACCCCATTCTATTGAAGAATAAGTGGTACATTTAATTTTTTGGATAAACAAAACGATAATTGTTTAATATAGGAATTATATGGCCATTTACGCTGAATCACTGTTGTTATGACTCATCTTATTATTCATAGTAATGTATTAGTCATATGCAAGATCAGCAAATTCTGAAATATTATATATACGCAGCATGCCTAATGTGGGTTAGTCATTAAGAAAGCTTTGTACTGAACACTTGTAGCTCGAAATAAAACATTTTAAAAATAAACGTTTTCGGAAAGTAAATTAAATTAGCGCAGTCGGTAGGGTTCTTTCGGAGTGCGTTTATTAGATCGGAATCTCGGAGTACAGTGCTATACCCTGTACGAGATTTATTAAAGTGATCAACCAGTGCACTACCTTTTGTTTCAACAATTAAGAAAGGATCAAGAAGAACTTCAAGAACCCAGTCAAGCATCTTGTGACTCCTGATGCATCGCTTTATGGTACGCCACAACGATCGTCAGTAGGACAAATTGGCCTATGCTAGTGTCCACTACAGGCAGCGAGTGACCCGAGCAGTGTATCTCCTCAGCTATCTCATTGTCTGATACAGGAAGAAAACTGGAATCAAGCCTTGTCTTGTAAGTCATCTTGAATTCTTATAGTTGCACAACCTGTCAGTTAAGAATGAAATGAAAAAATTCTCCAAGAAGTTATTAGGAGATATTACTTACCCAAAGAGGAATTTTAAAGAAGAAGGACAAACTTCTCAACATTCTAAACCTTCTACAAGTAACCAGTCTAGTTTAAGTATTGAAAAACTATATTCTGATATTTCTGAAAATCATCCATTATTAACTTCTAATTCAGATTTAGATTTAAACATTGATCAATTATTTTTTGAAAATCCTTTTAATAATTCTGAAGATCAATCTATTAGAATAAGTAACCATATTGAAGATCAATCTATAAGTAACCATATAACTGATTTACATTTAAGTAGTTGTAGTAATTTGATAGAAATGGCTGACTCTTTGAGATCTACCGTTACTCTATTGAAAACTTTTGATGGAACGCCATCACGTTTAGATTCATTTATAAACCAAATAAATACCTTTCATACCAGATATTTCTCTAATGATGTATCGCAATAAGAATATGTTCTATTAGCTATAAAATCAAAAATTGTAGGACCAGCTGAAGACTTTTTACTTACTCGCTCAGATTTATTAACCTGGGAAGAAATTAAAATAGCATTACAACAAAAATTCAGTGATCCAATTACCAGAGCTAATTTACAACAAACAATATTCTTAACGAAAAAGAATGAATCTAATCAAGATTATATACAAAAACTCAAAGCCTTAGTTACGCAAATAAATACTAAAATATGTAATGAAGTTCACAATATCGAAGCTAGAGCTATATTAATCTCACAAAATCAGTTAACCGCTACTCAAAATCTCTTAGCTAATATTTCAAGTGAATTAAGAACACTATTAATAGTACAAAACACGCAAAACTTAGACAATGCAATTGATATTATAACCAATTATGAAATATTAACGAGTCAAAGTTATTTTAAAAATAATTATTTACATAACCAAACTAAACAAAATTCGAGAACACCGAATCATTCACCAAATAATTTTCAAAGGACTCATCAGCCTTTTATAAACGTCTCTAGAATACCAAATATGACGCCGCCTGGGAGATTCCCATACAATGACCCAAATAATCGCCCAAATAATGGTGCCAAATAATGTGCAATATCAGAGACAAATACAAAAACCACCATTTAACTCTAACCAAAGGGATATTCCTCCACCATTTACCCCTAATCAAAGGAATAGGCAACAATATCCACAACCAATGTCTGGCGTAAGCACGATTCAGAAGAATCTAACCCAAATGAAACCCCAACAAAGGCCATTTCAAAATCAATTCCAAACTTCAGGAAGACCTCATTATTCATTTCAGGAATTAACCCATATAGAAAATGAATGCTACGACCCTCAATTCAATTCTACTGAGGAAAACGAAAATGAATGTAGTAACTATTACTATACAGAAGATGCTCTAGATCTTGAGGAATCAGAATTTTCTGAGGAAACATTAGTTGAACAATTGGAAAATTTTCAATTACAAGCCTCGGACGAGAAAAACCTTGCCTCAGCTTAAATAGCTTCCAAATAAACCAACTACCCTATATCGAAGTGCCTAATTATAATATTAGACTACTTATCGATACTGCTTCTCATGCATCTCTCCTTAGACCTTCATTAGCTGAAACCTTTTTTCCTGAATTAATTAAGCCATATATAAGCACTCTTCAAACTTGTGCCGGATCTAAAAAAGCCACAAGTAAAGCAAACATTCCCTTATTTTTATGCTACGGTATAACGGAACCAATAGAATTCATTCTCTATCCATTCCACGAATACTTTGATGGAATTTTGGGAATTAAAGACCTTTACAAACTAAAATTAAATATTGACTTAAAAAATCAAAATCTCAAAAATCAGTATATGGAAATTCCTTTCCAATACAGACAGAATTTTGAGCAATATAAAATCGAAATACCCCCTAGAACCATACACAAAACTACCCTTAAGACAAACTTACCAAATAATACATGGATGGTACCCTATTATCGAGACGAGGAAATAGAAATACAACCTACCCTTATAAGTATTAACAACGGATCTTATATAATCGATATTTTCAACCACTCTAATAAAACTGTTGTAATTAACTGTAATATAAACGATAGTCTATTAATGGAACCATTCGAAGTAAACAATTACGAAATAAATAATAACGGAGTAAAACAAAACCAGACTACTGAAGATACAGATTTCAGAAGTTTAATTAGACATGAGCATTTAAACTCAGAAGAAAGAAATAAACTATTTAAACTTCTAAAGAAATTTGATAAAATTTTGTATAAACCTGGAGACATGTTAACATTCATAAATCAAGTTAAGCATGTTATTAACACCACCGATGAAATTCCAGTGCATACAAAAAGTTACAGATACCCCTATGTACCGGGTGGTCAGTTAAGAAGGGCACTCGGCCATATCTCGAAAAGTAATTATCGTAAAGACTTGCAGTAAAAAATTTTGTAACTAAAGTGGCCAAGAGAAAACGCTGGAAATTATTTGTAAGTTTCTAAAATGGCCGCCAAGTGGCGTACGCGCTATCTGGAATTTGAAAAGTTTTTTTTTTCCAAATTTTCTCCAATTAAGAATACTTCAAATGCAGCTAGTTTTAAGGCTGAGACAAGTTTTATTCTTTTTTGTTAATAACTTTTTGCTCTATCTATTCAAATAAAGTGGTAGGCGATGTGCAAATGTTTTTCCAAACAATAACAATAACTTCAAAACGGCTTAACGCATTTCAACAAACTTAGAGTCGTTGAAAAGAGCTTTTCTTAAGCTATCAGATGCTCTATGAACAAGCTGATTGCGATTGCTTACGTTGCCGCTAGAGGGCGTTTTCTGACATAACCACAAATAAGACAGATTTTCTCAAAAATTTTAAATGTAACGATATCACCTTTTTTACAGCTAAAGATAGCCAAATGAGAGCTTAACACGTCAGTGAAAACCGCATCTCAATATCTCTTTCCTAATCTAAATTATAAATAAAAGTAATTTAAAATACGAAAAAAATTCAAATTTCAGGGAATTTTTGGGTATATATGTCGTTTTTAATTCTTAATTATAGTTGTTTTACCACAATATATATTATTTTACTTTTAAAATACTAAAATTATATTAAAGATTTGAATAGTAATTAATATCCATTCATTACGTTTGATTTGCTTTTCCGTCCACACAAAATTATAACTTTTGCGAAAAATCAAATATGCTTTGGAAAACAAAACAGCAATCATTATAATGTTGTTGCCTAGTTGTCAATCATATTAAGATTGCACCTATTTATAGTTTGTAAGTCCCCCCTGGTGTTTTTATTCGTAAAGAAGTATGCCTTTTCCACCTGCAGAAGTGTTTGATATGTTTCGTACTTATTTTCAATGCAATGATAATGCAACGGTTGCCGCTAGAGTCTATGCGGTGGAGTATCTTGAAAGGCCTCATCCGACTGTCAAGGTTTTTCTTAAAATCATTAATCGCTTTCGAACAACAAGAAGCATTCATGGTCCTATATATAGAAGAACGAAAAGAGCACGAACTGAAGAAAATATTATAAATGTCTTGGCATATTTGCAATTTGATCCTCATATAAGTACCAGGGCAATTGCAAGGGAGTTGGGAATAACTCGAACTACGATTCTAAGTATTCTGAGGGAAAACAAGTAAGTAATTACCGGTGAGATTGCAGAAGCGTCATTCATTGATTTTTAGATAAGTTCGACATTATATCGATAAAATCTGGTTAGTTTAATAATAGGTTTGTTCTAGCAGCGATTTCAAACCAAAACCAAGCCATCCGGAGCTTGCGCATTGCAATATAAGCGACACTTAAATCGCTATGCGCAAACTCCGATGGCATGGATTTGGTTTGGTTTGGGTTTAAATCGCTGCTAGAACAAACCTAATATTTTATAAAACAGGAGCATAAAGTGACACTTTTTTACAAATAACGGTTGTAAAAAAATTATGTTTTTCTTGCAGGTTACATCCATATCACATTACCTTACACAAGGAATTAACGAACGACGTGTTCGACCGTAGATTAGATTATTGCCACTGGCTATGGAATATGAATCAAGAGGATCCTGAGATTCTTTTACGAATTTTATGGACAGATGAGGCCACATTTCGTAGCGATGGGAGCGTAAACAGACACAATATGCACTATTGGTCACACACAAATCTCAACTGGATGCAGCAGATTCAAAACCAAGGTCGTTGGTCTGTAAACGTTTGGTGCGGGATTATAGGCGGTAAAATTGTTGGCCCTTGGATTTTCAATGAACGACTTAATGGGGACACCTACCTAAATTTCCTAGAGAATGAACTTCCATTCCTTTTGGAAAATGTCCCTCTCGAAACTCGTCGTAATATGTGTTTTCAGCATGATGGGTGCCCAGCTCATTACACAGCGAGAGTTCGCGATTTCTTAAATAGGTTTTTTCTGGAAAAATTGATAGGACGAGGAAGTTTATTTTCATGGCCACCAAGGTCTCCGGACCTAACTTGTTTAGACTTTTATTTATGGGGGCGAGTAAAAGATCTGGTCTATGTAACCCGACCCACAACAAGGGAAGATATGATTCAACGGATCACAAATGCCGTTCGTAGCATCTCAGTGGCTGAAATCGAAGCAAGCGTGCTGACGACACAACAAAAAATCCAGTCCTGCATCGAACAAGATGGCCGTCATTTCGAACATTTAGGCCCTCACTAATTATCGTTAATAAAATATTTTATAATAAATCGATCTTTTTCAAGACTATATTCTTGCGTTAAAAAGAAATAGCTTTTAGTGTTTTATTAGTGTTATTTTTCCTCGTTCTTGTTGTAGCATGTTGGCTTTTAAACACACTCCAAATTGTGGCTTTAGAAAATAGAATTTAGACCAGTCCCAAGTCTGGATAAAGTGTGAGAGAAAGCAACAATATATGTTAGAAACCTTTAAATATACGGAGTTTAATTTTTTTAACGACCACGATAAATAATAACAAAACAACCTTAAACACTATTTTTCTTATCAGGTTGGCATTTTAGCAGTAAAATAATATATATTGTGGTAAAACAACTATAATTAGGAATTAAAAACGACATATATACCGAAACATTCCCTAAAATATGATTTTTTTTTTGTTTTTTAAATTACTTTTTTTATAATTTAGATTAGGAAAGAGATATTGAGATGTGGTTTTCACTGACGTGTTAAGCTCTCATTTGGCTATCTTTAGCTGTAAAAAAAGTGATATCGTTGCATTTAAAAGTTTTGAGAAATTCTGTCTTATTTGTGGTTATGCCAGAAAACGCCCTCTAGCGGCAACGTAAGCAATCGCAATCAGCTTGTTCATAGAGCAAATGATAGCTTATTTTCAACGACACTAAGTTTGTTGAAATCCGTTGAGCCGTTTTGAAGTTATAGACATTTGTTTGGAAAAACAATTGAACATCGCCTACCACTTTATTTGAATAGATAGAGCAAAAAGTTATTAACAAAAAAGAATCAAATTTGTCTCAGCCTTAAAACTAGCTGCATTTCAAGTATTCTTAATTGGTGAAAATTTGGAAAAAAACAACTTATCAAATTCCAGATAGCGCGTACGCCACCTGGCGGCCATTTTAGAGACTTAAAAATAATTTCCAGCGTTTTCTCTTGGCCATTTTAGTTACAACATTTTTTACCGCAAGTCTTTACGATAATTATTTTTCGAGATATGGCCGAGTGCCCTTCTTAACTGACCACCCGGTACATAAGAACGAAGTAAATAATCAAATAGATCAGATGTTACGTGATAAAATCATTCAACCCTCTAGCTCCCCGTGGAGTTCACCTATATGGATCGTTTCTAAGAAAATGGACGCATCTGGACAAAAGGAATGGAGACTAGTAATCGACTACAGGAAATTGAACGAAAAAACAACAGATGATCGATATCCATTACCCAATATTTCGGACATCTTAGATAAACTGGGAAAATGCCAATATTTCACCACGCTTGACCTAGCAAGTGGTTTTCACCAGATTGAAATGGATCCGAAAAGCATTCCAAAGACAGCATTTAACGTAGAGAACGGACATTACGAGTACACACGTATGCCGTTTGGATTAAAAAATGCTCCTTCCACGTTTCAACGTGAAATGGACAATGTCTTACGCGGATTACAAGGAAAAATGTGCTTGGTATACATGGATGATATTATAATCTACTCTAGTAGCCTTTAAGAACATATAGATTCTCTAAGATTAGTATTTGAACGACTTATTTCTTTCAATATGAAAAGTCAATTGGATAAGTCGGAATTTTTGAAAAAAACTGTTGAATTCCTTGGACATGTAATCACACCAGATGGAATAAAACCAAATCCAAGAAAGATTGAGGCAATAAAGAATTTTAAAATTCCAAGTACAACGAAAGAAATAAAATAATTTCTAGGACTCGTTGGATACTATCGGAAATTTATAAAGAATCTTGCTAAGATCACAAAACCTCTAACCCATTGTTTAAAGAAAAATGTTAAGATATCTCATGATAAACCATTTATTGATGCTTTTGACCTATGTAAGCATATCTTGACTAATGATCCAATACTCCAATACCCGGATTTTACCAAACCATTTATATTAACCACAGACGCCTCAGACTACGCAATTGGCGCTGTTTTATCACAAGGAACAATTGGAACCGACCTACCTATTGCATATGGTAGTAGAACCCTTAATCCTGCAGAGAATGATTATTCAACTATTGAAAAGGAACTCTTAGCTGTTGTCTGGGCTACAAAGTACTTCCGACCATATCTGTTTGGACGAAAGTTTACGATTGTAACCGACCACAAACCACTTCAGTGGCTATTCTCTATTAAGGAACCAAATTCAAAACTTGTAAGATGGAGATTAACATTACAAGAATATGAGTATACAATTCATTACAAGAAAGGGATACAAAACTCCAATGCAGACGCCCTCTCCAGACCACCAAGAGAAACAAACCCAATAGAAGAAATAAAATCACCACCTACACACATGTCTGCTATATGCGAAAAAGACAAAGATGAAGAAGATGATCAACAATTATGGCATGAAAAAATCAAGCGCTTTTTCGATTCGCAGGAAAACCTCTTTGAAAAACCAAGAAGAGTATATCCAGAAAAAGAGCCTGACGTTAAGAAAAAGACACCAAAGATAAATATTATATCGGAAATTCAGATTAGAGCTCCGAATAAAACAAATCTACCCAAACCATTGGTAGATGAGCCAATCGTAGATAAGCCAATCATAGATAAGCCCATCATAGATAAACCATTCGTAGATAAACCATTGACAAATGAACAAAAACGACTATCAGTCAAAAGGACACCTCAACCATCAACTAGCAAAGAGAAAGAAAAATCAGAAACTGATACTACCAGTTCATTAGAAGGAACCAAAGAAGAGTACAATGTAAAAGAAAACAACTCTGATACTGATACAATACACACATCAAGGGAAGACCCAATTCTTGGCGCCCCATATATAAATAAGTCTGTAAATACCTTTAAGAACCAGGCAATATTTAAATGGACCGCAAAAGAAAGATCTTACGTAACAACGATGAAATTATTTAATACTATAAAGAGATTTTTAATTTTCATCAATCAAAACCCTTGAACAGAAGAAGTTCAACGACTTCTTAGAGATCATTTACCTCCTGATTTGTACTGTTTACATTTCCCAAACAAAGAACTGGAACCACTAATAATAAGAGTTTTTCAAGAAACTTTTAAACATAATGCCTACCAACTTGTCATCTCGAACTTACTACTTGATGACGTCATAAGTGAAAACGAACAAAAGGAAATTATCGAACGATATCACCAAACGAAAACATCACATAGAGGAATGACCGAAAATATAAAAAATATTAAGCAGCATTATTATTGGCCAAGCTTAGAAAGAGATGTGATGTGTGAATACTTGTGACACTTGTCAAAAATTAAAGTATGATAGACATCCTTGTAAAGTAATTTTTAAGCCCACACCAACGGGCACTATATATTCTATATCAGCTCAAAAGTATTTAACAATTATAGATAATTTCTCGAAATTCGCTACTGCCTACTCTATAAACGAGACATCTATAGAAATATGTCAAAGTTTAATTAAATTATTTTTTCTTCAAACGTCAGTAAATCCGTCATTACTCGACTGTGTAGGCGGCCGTGAAGTTTCGTTTTTCTTCCGCCGGAGCTTTACTTTTCACTTTTCCGCCGGCGGAGGTAAAAGTGTTGTCATAGCAACATAGATACAATACAAACAGACAACAAAATAAGCGTCAACAACTCAAGATTTATTAAACTACAATTTGTATTTATCACTCAATTTGTGACTGCATTTCTAAAAATCACTAATTTAGGAACAAATTGGTTATTATGTAATCGAACTTACTCAATAACTGCTTAATAATACGGAATTAAAACGCAATCGGACACGCAATCTTAAAAAAATAATTATTGTTGACAGTGTCCACTGACAGCTTTATGTTACATTATATTCACCGACACCGGTCTAAGCAAGGCCACCTACGACCGTGGTCTAAGCCGCCTTGCGAACCCATTTATCTTTAATAATAATTAGATATTATTACTATTAAAAAGAGATGTTTTTGCATTAATTTGTCGACATTTGAAGAAAAAACAGGATATTTTATTTGGAGGAAAAGTTACTTTTCATGGCTTGCTCTCTATTACCAGCCTCACTCCGTTCGGCTGTTAAACGCGAGCGCGCCATGAAAAGTATCACTTTTCCTCCATATAAAATAATATACTATTCTCGCCATGGTACGCCTTGTAAAATTACTACTGATAACGCGCGAAGGTTTAAAAGTAATTTGATTCAAGATCTTTGTAAAACATATCAAATAGAGTTACACTTTACGACACCGAATAACCCTAATTCGAACTTGCCTATCGAAAGATTTCATTCGACACTTAAAGAAAGCCTAATTACGCTTAGCGATAATCACTGATCCAAGACAATTCAAGAATTAGTTGATATTGCTATATTAAACTATAATAATAGTATACATTCTTCACACGATTATACCCCTTTTCAAATAATCAAAGGAAACCTAAATTATCAACTAAATTTTGAGAAAAACTTAAATCAAATACAAACTGATTATATACATGAACTAGCGGAAACGTTTAAAGAACTAAATGAGAATATCAATACAAAACTAAATGTAAAAAAGGCAAATGTTCTAGCCAAACTAAATGAAAAACGTGAAAATGACCCATAGATACCGGAAGCTAGTAACCAGTGGATAAATACACCCCGGAAACTGACAAAAAATATACATCCTATAGTATATTTCCTAACTAGTGCGGAAAGTGCCACTTTTCCGCACGCGATTGCAGTTGGCCGAACGACGCGTAGCGGAGTTCGGCCAAGCAATCAAGTGAGGAAAAGACACTTTCCGCACGAGTTAGGAACGCTATTTTTTCTACTTGCGTGCGGAAAGAACATGTAAAAATAAAGAAACAACATATTGTAATTTTAGTAATTTTTATTAAAGCATAAAGAGAAACTACAATCTATTCTACTACTTATGATTAATATTAATAGTAAATTGGCAATTTGATGCATTCTGTAAGTTGATCGCTGATGCTATTAGTTTTTTTGGATCACAATATCATAAACGCGTCTTGCTTTAAGTTGACGTTTTTAATTTATTCGATTTGTTGACAGTAAGTTGGCAGGGCGATAAAAGCAAAATTTGACATATACGCTAATTGTTATAACTGACACTGACGTGGCCTACTAATTGTTATGTTATTATTAATAGCAGTTATTGATATTTATGATATTGGGTGTCCCAAATTTGTAGGTATATTTCTTTTGTATAATAATTCTTTAATAATTATAATTAGTTTTCCGCTTTGTTATAACGAACATGACGCGTTCCCCTAAATTTGGTATTATCAATATAGAAGTTACTGTGTGACAAATTTGTATACTTTTTTTGATATTTTTACTTTTCCGAACTAGTGCGGAAAAGTAGTGCGGAAAAGTGGCACTTTCTAAACTAAATTGAGTGCGGAAAAGTGAACTTTTCCGCACGCAAGTAGAAAAAATATAAATCAGCTGTATTTAAAAATCAGAGACACCCTAAGGATATTAAAAGACGATTCTGATTTCATAATAATGAAGATCATCCTGATACTCCTTCCACTGATTGTTAACGCTCAATACAAGATAGAAGAAATAACCAACCCACTATTACCTATCTATCAAGGAACTGGATATATAGTAAATAATTACCATCACGTTTATTATCATGTAAACCTAACAGATATACAGGAGTGTATTGAAGCGACAGAAAAGACTCTTCTACAAGTCGCAGAAACTTTAAATAACTCAAATACACCCCTAGACCGCCTTCTTGTGACAAGAACGCACGATCTTATTAATCAAGTAAAGTCAATTAAGTCATTCGTAAATCATTATACAACCCCAGCGAAAAGAACTAAAAGAGGATTATTCATTTTCATTGGGAAGGCCCATAAGTACCTCTATGGAACCCTTGACGCTGATGATGGAGAACGATATGATAACTATTTCAAAATACTCCAAGAAAATCAAGAAACTCTCCATCAGGATATTTCTGAAACACAAACAATCGTTAAACGATTAACTAAGGATATTGACTCACAGCTGACTAATGTCACAGCAAATCAACAAGAAATACAACACCGTCTAAGTTACCTTACACGTATGACTCAATCCACGTATACGACAACGTACTTTATTGCATTACTCGACACCTTAGTAAACAATGTTCGCGTAATAAGTGAAATTCAAGCAAATGTACAAACCGCTATCAACTTTGCGGAAATAAATATAATGCATCATAGTATTTTTAAATACCAAGGATTTCAATTAATAATTAATAAACTACATCAAGAAACAAGAATACGCTTTGATAATATAATTAAATATTATGAGGTAGCTCACGCAGATGTAACAATAAAAAACAACTTAATAATATTTTATGTAGCTACTCTATTAATAACAGGAAAACCATATATACTATTTCGTTTGTACCCAATTCCAATCAATGATTAAATAATAACCCTAAATAACCCTTATCTATTAGAATCACCCACCGATTCTTATAACCTAAAGGAAGATTGTCATAAAATCGAAGAGATATTCTTATGTCCAAAAGAATTACTAAATCAAAATGAACCTTGTATAGTTCAAACGATTAATTTGACAAATCATTGTCCAATGATACCTATTAAGTACGAAAAAACATCTATTACCCAATTTAATGATAATTCTATCATAATAATACCCAAAAATCAAGAAAATGTCTATTTTAAATGCCCTAACCAGGATACAGTCGAGATTGTAAACCAAGTGTCTTTAATCTTGCCCGCACAATGCGTAGTTAAGATACAAAATAATCATTACGATTCTCAAAAGCCTGCTACGGTCAACCTAAGGTTAAAATTGCCTAAAATAAATATAGACGAAAATCTAGTTCAAAATATTGAACCCTTACAATTAAAGGAAATAAATCTAGATAAAATACAAGAAGACGTAGAAAATGCAAAGAAACTAGTGTTGCACCATTTGAGAAAATTCGATATTGTAAACACTAGTATATCAGTAACTATAGTACTATGTTTAATTATACTTGTATTAATAATTGTAGGAATAATATATTACCGATGTAAAAAATCACAGCAAAATGTAAAAATGGACATAAAATTGAAATTTTATTTCTCAGACTTAAGGAGGGAGGAATTATATGGCGATTTACGCTGAATTACTGTTGTTATGACTCATCTTATTATTCATAGTAATGTATTAGTCATATGCAAGATCAGCAAAATCTAGAACATTATATATACGCAGCATGCCTAATGTGGGTTAGTCATTAAGAAAGCTTTGTACTGAACACTTGTAGCTCGAAATAAAACTTTTTAAAAACAAACGTTTTCGGAAATTAAATAAAATTTTGGTCAAAGAGCAGGACAACACCGAAAAATAACAAAACCATTAATATACTATTTACTTGATACTCAATCAAATGTTATGAACTATTTTTAGAGTTTTTTTTTTCGATTTTTCGCCAAATTGTACTTACTAATAATGGTAATAATATTTCACAATATTAAAAAATATATATATTAAATATACAGGGTATTGATATGATCGATCACCTACATATAAGTATCTTAAAGGCCAAAATCATCAAAAATGTTAACTTGATAATTGTGAGTTGATTCAGGTATTTTCAATACGCCAATGATACTTGCGTAAGATGCGAGATCTGTGAATTTTTGGTTAGTTTTGGCTAGTCACCAAAATTCGGTTAATTTGGGTTAGTTTGAACTTACTTCAATATTTTTAATCTATTTCGATGCGTTTTAGCCCGGTTTGGTGCGATTGGTTACTTTTGGTTAGTCGTTAAATCAACATTCGGTAAAGTTCAGTTAGTTTTAATATATTTTAGTCATTTGAACCGGTTCCGGTACGTTATAAGCGTTTGTTGTGTTTGGTTAGTTTTGGTTAGTCCCCAAAAATTGGTTTATTTAGGTTAGTGTTAACTTAACATTTGTAATCTGTTCTGATAAGTTTTAGCCCGTTTTGGTGCTTTTAGTTATCTTTGGTTAGTTTTGGTTAGTCATTCAATTAACTTTCGGTTACTGTAAGTTAGTTCTAAATTATTTTAGTCACTTGAACCGGTTCCGATACGTTATAATCAAATTTAATGTTTGCTTTCGTTAGTCGCAAAAAAATTCGGTTGGTTTTGGTTAATTTTAACTTACTTTAATTTTTGTAACCTGTTCCGATAAGTTTTAGCCCGTTTTAGCGCTTATGGTTAGTTTTGGTTAGTGGCTCAATCAACTTTCGGTTAGTTTCAGTTAGTTCCTATTTACTTTAGTTATTTGAACCGGTTCCGACACGTTATAATCAAATTTAATGTTTTCGGTTCGTTTTGATTAGTTTTCTTACTTCAATTTTTGTAACCTGTTGCGATACGTTTTAGCCCGTTTTCGTGCTTTTGGTTAGTCGTTCAATAAACTTTCGGTTAGTTTCAATTAGTTCCACTTTATTTTAGTCATTTGAATCGATTCCGATACGTTATAATCAAATTTAGGTTTAAATAAAAAAACTAACACGATCTCTCACGCGTATGACGTCATGAATGTGGCAAATGTAGCATGCATTTTTTCACGATTTGTGGCCCTATACTAGGAAAACAGAAACATGTTCAACGTTAAAATGCATTTTTAGATTGTCAGACAGAATTGATTGGTTAAAACAAAAGTTCCGATATCATAATAAAAAATTTTCCCATACGTGGTCAATATTCTGGCGGACACTGTATAACATTAGTTGGATTTAAAAAAGGTTTAACTATACCATTGTATCTGCCAGTTTTCAGATTTAATTGAATTTCGTGCTCATTCGATTTTAGAATATGCAATAATTTTGGAAATAAGTGTGCTGTAATGTGCATTAAACAACATTTATATATACCTTTCAGGATCGCGTGGTAACTTAAATAATGATTTTTCGCCACCGCTTCTAGCAGAACAATTCAAATAAAGGCACTTATAACCAGGCATTTTTAACATAAATAAAATAAAGATCCATTATTTTTCGTAACGCTCTCGGACTAAACCAAAAGACTCGCGTGGCTCGCGTTTATATGGCTAGCAATCCCAAGGAGGCGGAGCTTTAAACGAATTGGATAAATGTCATCAAGACAAAAATAAAAGTAGGCCGAAAAATGCATGTAATGATTTCAGCAAAAATGAAAATATACTCAGGTTGCGACGCGCTTTCCGTGTAAATAAAAAAAATACGGTTTTTTTCCCTTTAAGAAAAATTACTAAATAAATTAAACGATGTTAAATGCTTGTGGAGCTATGACAAGCTCTTCCAAGAATATTAGCAGTAACCACCTACCGAATTCGACCAGATCTCCTTCACTGGAATAGACACTGGGTGAGATCGAAACGAAAGTCCTGTAGCAAGTTGTTTGGCGTGCGTGCAATTTGCCCGCAGCTCCGTAGAGCGGTTCTTTGGGCGCCACCGAATTTGTAACGGACCGAATTGGAAATGCCCGAGTTGTTCCCGGAACCTGCTACAAGACCTCAGTTCTCACTACCCCGCCGGTAAGATTTGCTGACTGAAATTCCACTAAAACTTAAATGCTGAAAAATAATAGGCGCAAAAATTGTGTAGCCAAATGAAACACCGCAAAATCAAATCTAACACTTTAATCAACACCAAAAAAAATCAGGGGTCGACCACCTTCAAATATAATAATAAAATAAATTAAATATTAAAGTAACGACAATTATGCGCAAAAAGTCACTAATATTACTCAAACGACACAGCCGTTAAGCTAAGAGCGCAACCGGCGCCAATGCTACATAACCTTCTCACAGGGAATCGAACAAAGTAAACAGATATTACAACAAGAATATATGGGCACTTAGCTGAATTACGGGTTCGCTGTCAGGTGACCACGGACGGTCTGCTTCAGGACCAGGCGGGAAGGAAAATCCATCGACGCCCAACGCGCCTCGCCGGATCCACTCGGTACGTCCGCTCCGATAGGCCAAATCTACACCAACTGTCAATAAAGGCCGGCGAACTTTTGCCCCCTGGGGAGGACCCTAGGAACGGAAACATTTCCTAGTGAAACGTCACAACGATATATATGAATCGATTGCTATTATATACTATCTTTCAAAAAACAATACTTGAGCAGTAATTCAAATTACCAATAAAATAGATTTATTTTTACTCTAAAATCCCAAATCTATGTCAAAAATAACCCCAAAAGTCAATAGAGAAACAAAGAATAAACGAAGAGAACCCCTCCCATAATAATATATCAAAGCAATCGGAATATATTACAATTACAGCTTAATAATAGTTGTTCAAAACTACATAGATTAAGTCCGATCAAGGGAGGCCTACATCTTACAGTTAAAAATAATAATAAAAAAAAAAAAACATTTCATCAATCAATGATTAAATAAATTGTTACCCGACAGCCACGGATAAAATTCACCATAATGATAAAAGAGTTCTATCTAAATAATAAACAAAGGCCCTGAAATGAGCTTAAATGCAATAAAATAAAATCATACGGCATGGATTAAACAAATAGATGGCCTGTAAGACCCCTTAATATTATTATTTCTTACATAAATACTCTTACTACTCTTCAATAATTCAAGAGAGAAAGTACAAGTCCGGTTCAGATATCGAACCAAAATCGCTAAATTATATTTAATATAACCATCGTACTAGATGGATCCGAATCACATCGACAGGTTAGCATGCCTATATCTTAATTTACTTATTATTCAATTAGTTAATTAACATTTAATGTAATCAAACGAGCCGAAAGTTCAATAAACCCAAGACCACGGACGAACGAACGCCAACAATATGTACTCTCAGTAATAGCTGAAATCGGAGGCCTCCCTTAATACTATATTTAAATATAAACGAATTAAACTAGCTAATTAAATCGACCCAATTCCCCGGTTAGTGTCTAATTCAAAATCGAACGCATCTAACACGAATAGCTAGATGTCGCTTGCAAAAAAACATTTAAAATGGAAAAAGGAACAATAATTTCCATGGTCCGGATCCAACTTCGGTACGCTAATGAAATTCAGGACAAACCGCATTATTAGCTTTAATTACGTGAAGATTATGAATAAAACTGAAAACCAAATGCGAGTACAGAGGTAATAATTACAAATAACTTGTCTCCGATTGGTCCAAGGCATCGGGCCAATGCAATCGCCGAAAATTTACGCCGCAAAACCTTCGGAAATAAAGTAAAATGCGCAGTTCGAACGTTCATGGAAAAAAAACCGAGAGCAACTACGAAAATTAACTCGTTTTTAATTTAAAATTCAAGAACCCGTATTATTCCCGTATCAATTGGACCTTACAAAATAATCGAACTGCATTGACGGAAATATTAGCTTTATTCGCCTTCGTAATTAGAATGAAATATTTAGATTTAATTATCTGAACCCGCAATTAATGATCAGGAAAATAATGCAATAATACTTAATAAAATTAGACTCGCAAAATCGAGAAATATAAGCCAACAATAAGGAAGTCTTTCCTTTATTAAAAGGGCACTCGAATCAGTAGCAACAAAAAAACACACGACGTAAAATCGCTGAGTTGGCCAGGTGGAAGTAGCTTATAAAACTTCGAACAAACGAGACTTCAGAATGGCACTACACTGTACGTAACTCAATACAAGGTTCCCAGAACCAAAACGGAAATACTTTCCCGTAAGTCGACCAAAATCCGCCTTTGTCGAGAAACAAATCAACGGCCGACTTATCGGAACCACTTCTCTAATCAAAAAGAAAGACGAATCTTTTTCAGCAAAACTCGTCTCCCCCAACCACCAAGCCGGCGCGAATTCGATGGAATCGCGCAATGAATCCCTCCGAAAGCTACATGCTAGACGAAATTGCTACAAGGGGTCTTCAAAACTATAATGATTCGAACTCGCAAAATTTGAACGTGACAGGGTAAGCAAAATAACATCTTAAACAGCCAAATATTTACTTACTGGTGTATGTAATTCGTAGGTGAGCAAGTACATAAAAGGATTGAAAATAAACCATAACCTTGATCTGACAACTGAGATGTAAACAAATCTAGCAAGTTAAATTGGCAAAAATCTTCAATAAAATTATGCATGACCATGGAAAATACTAAGATTAGGATGGCATAACAATCTAAACGAACTGTATATGATCCCGCCTGAATAGGGAACAGGGCAAAATATAGCTAACAATTGAATGTGCGGAAACATTGTCAGTACTGCCAAAAAATCAAGGTACAAAATAGATACTAATGGTTAAATTAAGTAATAACTAATAATAACTTATTTTCAGTTACTGGAGCAAGGCAATAATGTAATAAACTTAGAGAAAAGTTAATTATTATAACGAGGCAAAATTTATGTCTAGAAACAAAGGTGAATGTGACTAACAGCAAACTTAAGGTAATTAAATAAACATATTAGGCAAGAAAATAGTCACTTAAGTTCCATTTCAATATCTAGATACAAAATATAGCTGAGTTGTATGAACTCTAGATTTTATAAAGAACCAGTACGGCTTATGGAGAGATTAATCCCTGTAATATGTATAAAATTAAGCATAAAATTATTGTTTTAGATATGGAAAATAGAGGCAAATAACAATGTATAATTCGTCCATGACAAACAGAAAATTTAATATGTGAGCAAGCCCAAATGCTCGGGGAATCAAAGAAAACTTAATAAAATATTAAACCTATTCACTGTAATTAAATATTTAAAATAAAAGGTACCTACTGAATTTACCAAGAAGTGTAACTAAAAATTATTAACCAACCAACTAATATTAATACTTAAGCCGTATATATTAAGATATGAAGGTAGCAATTGATTCAAAATTTAATATCAAAATTAAAATGTTACAACGTTGATGATATTTTTCTTTTTAGTATTGTAAGTTACTCGATAGTATTAAGTAGAATAAGGACTGGCTGATATTTTCCATAAATTTGTGTGTTCATTTCTGTATGTACAGGGTGATTAGAGGAACTTATTCACATTTTGGATTTGTATATCTATCAAAAGTTTTTAAACATTCTAGTGGCAATAGCTAGACAATATGTAAAATACCTTCTAAATTCTTCCTGATGGCTGCTTTCGCGCTCTTGCTATCTTGTAAAGTATAGCATAAGCATATAAAGTTAAACATTAAAATTTAAGTCAGGCAATTTATAGTAGATCAATATAACATAAGACACAACATAAGCTTGGCATAAGAAGGTCACCAACTTTTAACTTCTTATGCTATATGCTTGGTGCTTATGTTCGACCAATGAAAACATAGAATTTTAATTGTATTTACCTTTTGAGAGAATGACATATGCGATGTTCGATAAAGTTTGCTGTTTTGACTTTTTGAATGCTTGTTCTTTTTGAGAATGATAAGGATTTATAAATTAATATACTGTCAACGACGGATGTTGCTTTTCTGAAATCGCAATCTCATTTCTACCGGCGACTCTCCGAACTCACTCTGTCGCCGATCAACTCGCGAAGCAAAATAACAAACAACTAAATTCAATTTTTAAGCGAGAGTAAATTTCAACTAGAAAGAATGTTAGATTCGCATGGAGAACTAGTCAACTGACTACCGATCACTATCTTCTATTACAACTTAAGTGTTTTAGATACAAAGTTAAAATCTGAGCAGTAAAAAGTGAGGTTTTTTCTGACTTTTTCACATTCCGTTGTCATACTTTTTATATTGTTGCCTGTCTGTGTTTTTTACCTTTAGCATACCGTTATCTATAAGAATACATAAGGCTCTATAATATACTTCTTTAAAAAAATTAAAACAAAATTATGAAATTGTAAGGTTCGTATTTTCACTTTACGGCTCAGGCGCAACATAACACAAGCCCATTTATATTCAATAGAGCTTTATTATCATAAGAAATCATTTCTCATTGACAAAGCAGAACATGCATACATTTAAATATAACAAAGTACAATTACAATTAATTCACAATATGCCAACAGTTAAAATACATTAATCTAAAAATCACATAAAAAATAAAAGTAGTGGTAAATAATAAACCTGCAGTAAAGACACAAAAATAAACAGCAAACACTCATTATACACTTATAAAATAAAAAATTGACCAATACTTGTTCTATATTCATTACTAAACATAGCAGAAATTAATTCTCCCATTATATTTTCATCAAACAACTCTAGTGTGAATTTGAAACGTAGAACGTTTTTGATGCAATTGGCCCGTGGACTAGTAAGTGATTATCAAAGACATAGGGCAACCCTCACCAATTTACCACGTCAGGTCAAAAATCTTAGACAAGAGGCTGTAGGAATATCTCAGGAACAGCCACGTCCAGAAGTTGGGAAAAGTAAAAGATGTGAAGAATGTGTTAAGTCAGATGGTAAAACTAGGTACTATGTATTATAAAAAGTGCTACAAATATTTATGCCTAAGCCATGCTAATATTTATTGTAAGGAATGTGTTAATATTGATGATAATAATTCAGATTAGAATAATCAAGTATTTCATCTTGTTATGTAGTGGTATATTATGCACTTTGTAGAACTTGTGATATTGAAAACATAATGCACCAGTTAATTTATTTAACTTTTGTATTAAAAGTAGTATGTACATAATTACCAATAAGTAGTTTTGCTTAAAGACAATTTGTTTGAATATAAAATTTTTCTAACATAATAAAAATGTACCCCGGAGGCTACCCGGCGCGACCAGTTATGTAAAAATAGAGGCGCGACTATCGCCGGGTTAAGTTTGAGACATTTCGAAGTCTCTGTGCAAGTTTGTTAAATATTTTTTTGCTCTTATAAAATGATGAATTCTGGGTAAGACCAGAAGAAGGAATGGGCTAGCCAATAGTGCGCGCGCTTCTTGTATTATGGCAAGAATACTTATCAATATCCGTTGCATGTTTCTTATACATCAGACAAACAGTCTCCAATATAAAAATACTGGGTAGGGCCTACAGGAATCTCTGGGTGCAGCCGGACAAAGATATCTTAGGGCTCTATTTTGCAAAATAAACAGGGAGTTAAAAAGATATTGAGAACAAGATCCCCAAAAGCATATCCCGCATCGAATATGACTTTCAATTAGCGCGAAATAAGCACTTCTAGCTACCTCTGTATTCAACTCACTAGATATTATTCGTATTGCATAGTGTCCAGACGCAAGTCTCGCAGAAATGTTGGAAACATGCGTAGCAAACTTCAGGGCTCCATCTATATATACCCCTAGAAAAACTCACAACATCCATAGACAAATGTTACAATGCATCGTAATTGTCAATTAAATGGACTACAATAATACTGCAATAATACTACTTAAAACATATAGAATAAACGAA
Source organism: Pissodes strobi (assembly GCA_016904865.1). Classification (NCBI taxonomy): domain Eukaryota; kingdom Metazoa; phylum Arthropoda; class Insecta; order Coleoptera; family Curculionidae; genus Pissodes; species Pissodes strobi. The sequence goes on along the minus strand of MU185628.1, from coordinate 62,954 downwards.
ACTAAAACCTAGTTAAAGTTACAATTATGTTATGTTATGTAAATCTATAAATCCAGCTTAAAATACATCTCTAAAAGTATCGAGAATAATATATGGCACTAAATTTAAGAAAACAGTTTTTTTTTTCTGAAAACTGAATGAAATGCACAGATGAAAAGTGAAGGATTTATAAAAATGCACTTTTTGACAACATCAAAATGATACACCTGCACTAATGGTCATTTACCATATTCAAAAAATTGCTTACCGGCCATTAGGCCCATGACATACCTAACAAGTTAGAATGCTCCAAAACTTTTATACTATGAATTTATCCAATTGCTTCTTATTCAGATAATACAGATGTTGAAGGTCCCCCGACAAAACGAAGGAAACTTGATGATACGACTTCGAATGAAGGTAACACAATAATTCAATATACATTATTACGTATTCATAGAACACATCCAAATTCTTGAAATCAACTGTTCAATTTCTTTTAGCTAAGGTATTATTTCCGATTGAATTGTTTTTTTTGTATCTTATAAACTCAGATACTTGAGCACCTTATGTTTTCTCAGAGTAGGTAAAACGTTTACCATAAAACGTAGCCAATAAGTTATGACTGTAATCAAAGTTAAATCTCTTTGACTATAATAATGCTTATAAACACACTTGCAATTTGAATATCTATTATTCATTTATTCGGATTATTTATTTTATCTTTTTATTGTTTCAGATCCACATGCAGATGATATATGTTATGCAACACCTTCTACATCATATATGAGCATGATCATTCATATTTTTGTATCCCCAAAACAAGCCATCAAATTGATCAGTTAGAGAAAGAATGTGATAAAGCAGTTATTGACACACGTAAGTGATTATTGTTTGAATCTTTTTTGTGTTATAGCGTGTCTAACTTACAAAACATTCTGTTGGTGATTATTTGCCATTGATTTTTTGTGATTTTCCAATAATCAGTAACATATACCTAGTAGAGGATTTGAAATAATTGAGGCAATAGACTTACTTTTGGGTAAATAATTAGTGTCAAAATTCGATTATACATCCTGTTTATTCTTACCTATATTCTAGCCTAACCACATATAACATTATGCAGGTAAGTAAATATATGTACTTAATAATTGTAGGCAAAAACAGTGTGGGCTTATAATGTGGAGAAAATTGTTGCGCAAAAAATAGTTATTTTTGTTACAAGTACCTAAAATGGAGTTTTTCAGGACCAATCATTGCTGTTTCCGGACGAGGCATTAGCCGAGTCCGGAATAGCAGATGAGTCCTGAAAAACTTCATTTAGGTACGTGTGACAAACACTATTTTTTGTCATCCGCTCCCAAAATTTAAATTTTATTTATACGCTTTTTGCAATTCTTCAGAACGCCTAAATTTGCAAATTTACCATAATTTTTGAAATCATAATGTACGACAAATTTAGCTTAGAATTTGATATCGTAGCAACTATTTGACAATTTTGTCATGTCATTCGAAATTTTTGACATTTAGACATATTCAGGAATTTTGTAATAGTCCGTAAAGGTTGCCATGACGACTTTTAGGGACTAGGCCTAAAAAGAGGCATTTTCCGGACTCAAATGACTTCGTAAAATAGCTATTTTTGGGAGCGTATGACAAAAAGGTATTTTATAGAAGTTTCTTTTAAAAGGTGTTGGTGTGTGACAATGGTTTTGGACTAGTTAGTATTTTCAGAAAAAAAAATGACATACTGGGAAAATATTTAGTACAAATGGTTTAGCATCAATTTATTACATGTGTGTCATATTAGAGGTAGAAATTGAACTTATTTCATGAATCTTAAGACACCTACTAATGTCCATTTTTTGTAGCTACCAAAACACAGCGGAAGGTAAGCATTTTAAAAAATGTCAATGTTACAAGAGAAAAGTTCTTGAGCCCAAAAGCAAAACATTTCTACAGAAAAGTTGTTCAGTCGGGCAAGAAGATATCTAGACTTAGTGAAAGAGTCAGGAGTTTCAAGGCTCGAATGAAAGCTGCCGAAGAATTGTCATGTTCTAAAATGTTTAAAAATTCGCTTAACCATGTGAATGTCTTGACATATAATTTTATAATTTCTCAAGTGAGAACTCAACAACAAAAACCTAAGGCTAGACGATTCACAATGAATGATAAGAAATTTGTCCTAACCCTCTAAAAGCAAGTGGTAAAGGATATCGTCTATTGTCGAAGCTGTTTGCACTTCCTTCAAAACGGACTTTAATTAATTTACTGAATAGAGTTCCATTCACTGCTGGTGTCTGCAACAATATGTTTGAAAGTTTAAAAAGACCCATATCAAAAATGAAACCAATTGATCGAACAGCAATTTTGGTATTTGACGAAATGGCTATTGAGAGTTTAGTACACTATAATCCAAAAGAGGACATAATTGCTGGAGTCTATGATGAAGGCGATGGCAGAAGAAAACCTGAACTGGCTGACCATGCGAATGTTTTCTTATTGAAGGGTGTATTTTAGGCAGTGGAAACAACCTGTGTGTTACACTTTCAGCAACAGAACATCTAAAGGTGCAGTACTCAAGAGACTGACCAGTGACCATAATTAAAACATTAAAAAATTCTTAATTTTGGGTTAGCCTTGGGTTATTTTGGTTAGTTTTTTGTTATTGCGCCCCCAAAGCGAGCGGAGGGCCGTGCAAACCCATATTAATACCTATTATTCTTGTTTCGTCATTGCGCATGTACGGTAAAGCATCGAAAATTTGCCCTTATTGCTAGACGCTTGTGTTTTAAGATGAAAGTTGGAGACTCTGTAAGGCAGTGCTGTGTAAACCGTGGTGGAAGCAGCAGCTTGCATAACCAGACTATGAATTCCGAAACTAAGGCCGACAAGTGATTGGTGAGACTAACTATCCTCATCTCATTGTTAATAAAACCTGTAATTTTATTTCAATTAACCATAATAAAAGGAAACAATTCAAATTAACTTTTAAACTATAATGTTTAATCAGAGGGGGTGGCCCCCCTCCCGATGGTAATATTTCACAAAAACAAATACGCAAGGTGATATTGGGCGACAATGAAATCGACCAAAATAACCAAATGCAGATAAATGGAACGCAAAAAACAGAAGTAAACAAAAACAAATTTCCATTCGACCGCGATATCAAAGACTTTACAATAACAAAGATCGACTTTTTCTTGTTACTGTAGAATCTGATAGAGAAAACATTGGTAAATTCTCACAATTAAAAATAGCTAAAGAAATTTTTGATCTAAAATTAAAAGAAATTAAAAAAATTAAAATACTATGGCAAAATAAGTTAGGAGTTGAATTTAATTCATATAAAGTGGCTAATAATTTCTTAGAAAATGAAACATTACTAGAAAAAGGTCTTAGAACATTCATACCATACAACTATACTTCATGCAAAGGTGTGATCAGGGGAGTTGACATAGAATTCACCCCTGAAATGCTAAAAAGCGAAATATACATACCAAAGATAGAAAATCAAAAACAAATTATTAATGTACTAAGACTTAACAGAGGAATTTAAAAAAACACAAATTCTAATAGAAATCCAAACCTAATAAATACCAATTTGAGCAACCCAATTGCTTTAAATAAAGACTCAAACACAACAAATAAAGCAAAAAACATTGAACACGATTATCTCCCTACTCAATCAATTCTAGTCACATTTAACGGCACCTCGAGAAACTGCCCAGAATATGCTCGCAATCAAACACTGATATTTGAAAATATATCATATTATGAAGCCTCCCTAATTTGTTCAAAAAATAATCTAAACTCAAACAATTTTATCCTAGATGCTAAATACTTTCCACGCTAAAATAAAGAAAACAAGAACATGCCATACCAATAAATCAAAGAAGACAAGTAGTACAAAACAACAAGAACAGAAACAAGAGAACATACCAACATGTGCACAACAACCCTCCCAAAAAAAAGACTGCTAAACTCTGGATATGATAGAGAGGCTCACCAAGACCAACTAATCTGTCCAAATTTCAGATCAAAGGAAAACACGAATAAAGCTGCATGTGCATATTATAAGGAAGGCTCATGAAATTGGTCTTAATGCAATAGCTACTGTCTGCGATCAAGGTAGCACTAACCAGTCTGCTATCAGTATTTTATTGAAGGAAACGAATGAATTTCACCAACGAAAAACGCTGAAAATAAGTTCCTTGGGTTCCTGGTAGATTCAAAAGAAATTGTGCCTGTTTATGACACCCCCCATTTATTCAAAGGTTTAAGAAACAACCTATTGAATAAGGAGCTCCATTTTTCCATAAATAATAAATAACAGGTCGCACAGTGGGTACAGACCGAACAATTCTACCGTCTAGATTATGATCATGAAAATCGTATTTGTAATAAACTAACGAATCAGCATGTTATAAGGGGAAAATTAATAAAATGAAAGTTAGTTGTTGCACCCAAGTCTTCAGCTACCAAGTAGGGACCATCATGAAGAAAATTATAGCTTGGAGTAAGTATTCTTCTCCAGAAGTACTTTATTACATATAACCAAAATATAACTGTACCTCCTATAATAGCATACATTATCTTTTTTTACAGAATAAGAAGTTAAATTAGATTCTATAGCAGTGGAAACAGTTGAGCTAATTCTGTTCTTGGTCAAACTATTTGATAGCTGTAATTCCAGTAAAAAAAAAACAGGTCTATTAAGGCTAGCATCACTTCCAACTCGGAACACTTGAAGTATTGGTATGATTCCATAAAAATAATTGAGTCAATGAGGTACTATTGTGCTGAAACGAGGCATTTTAAGGTAGTGCCATCACTGAAAAACCTCAGAGTAACTCTTAGAGGATTTATGTATTTGTGCCAGAAAATGTTGAATGCACATAAAAAGAAATATATTTCATTGAGGCTATTCCATCAGGATGCACTCGAAAAATTTTTTTGGATGCATCCGATATTACTCTGGAAGGGAAAACGTGCCCAGTGCTTCTCATTTTTATTGCATCGTTTAAGTCTTTAGTAATAAACAATTTCATGTCAACTCGCTCACCTGGAGCTAATTGTGAAGAAGATGAGAGCACTGGAGCCTTAGTGAACCTTCAAGGTTTCCTTTTAGGTAATACTGATGAGGTTATTCACATAGATGATGTAGAAGAGCCTCAAATACCTTCAAATATAGTATTACATAGAAAACTAAAAATTTCAAAGTGTACAATCACCTATATTGCTGGATTTATCGCCAAAAAAGATAGGCAAAGTCAAATGTAGTAATTGTAGGGACAATTGCCAAAAAAGGCATTGGGACAATGACACAGACTTCATAGATGCGAGACAATATAAAAAATCAAAATTGATAAGGCCTAGCACCTCACAATCAATTTCAAGATTATTTTATCTCATTCCTCGTTTGTGTCATTGTCGGAAGGTATCTTCTGTTCTGAGAACTATTTTTAAAAAACAATTGAATTTCAATTTAATAAATTGTAAGGATCATTCAAAATCGAGCAATATTCTGGTTGAAATCATTGTCAGATATTGCCTTTTTTTTGGTGTAATCGAATTAACCTAGTTAGAAACGGAAAGGATGAGAAATTTTCAAGATTTTTGAGACGTAACCACTCTAGAGCGACAGTAGATCCTGTGAAATTAATGGCATACAGAAAATTTCAGTCTGAAATCAAAATATCCAAGGCTCACAATACTAAAAAAGCCTATAACTTTTAATTATTTCACTGCATCATTGCTAATCATGCGTTAGAGTTAACAGTACTCTAAAGTGACGTTAATCCCAACAATCAAAAGCGGCTAATATAGCATAATGGCGTAGGACAATAAAAGGGTCATATTATGCTACTGTAGTACTGTGGTCACGAGTCACCTAATGCCATTTATTGGTGTCCTCAAATACACTTCCCGTTATTCATTAATTCTTAATTCGAGAAATTCTTTATTCAATTATAGTAGATCTCGGTGAATTTATTCTAGATTTTAAAATGTTCAACGACTCCTTTTTCAGATTTCATATTATCAAATTACCGTTTTGTTTGTACTTTTCTAGTCATGATGACTTAAATTTTATTATTAAAAATGTATTATAACAAATTTAAAACAGACCAAAAGGGAGAATGATTTTCTATGATTTTGCGTTGATAATTTTGATTAAATAATGTATACATAGTCTATGTATACATAGATTCAAATCTTATAGTTCATTTTATATATCTAGTATTTTTTGTAAAAATTTATTTTTGTCAAATAAAGTAAATAATGAAACAATATTTGGATTATTTAGTGCATCCGTCAACCAACATATAGTGTCTTGTTTGACAAACACAATTCATTGACGAAAGGGGTCTCCAGCTTGTCGGAACAAACCTATTCATTTTTCAATTTCAAAATACTACTGGGCTTATATTAAAACTTTTACGTTAACTCTAACGTACAGGGTGGCCCGTTTAAGAGGGGCATATATCTTATCTCGAAAACTACGGGGGTTGGAAAAAAAAATTAAATACAAAAGTTGTTCCTAGTAAAATGATCTTTAATTTTTTTGTATTGTTTTAATCGTCAAAGAAATCGGTCAAAGAAAGTTACACTTTCTTAAATGAAACACCCTATATTTTATTACATTTTTGAATTCTACTTAAAATTCTAAGCATATTTGATGTATGATGTTATACCTCTAGAGTTAGTAGTTTCACAGATATAAACAGTTGAAACTCGGTACTTTGACTACTTTTCACCTTGGTAGCGACAAGACCATTAGAGATGGAGTAAAATTAATTTCACATTCCTATCTTAACTTTTCAAGAGCTATTTGACGGTACTAATTGGCAGGTGGTACCATGGGTACCAGATCTGGTACCTCTGTAGGTACCATCAGATAGCTCTTGGAAAGTTAAGATAGGAATGTGCAATTCATTTTACTCCATCTTTAATGGTCTTCCTGCTACCAAAGTGAAAAGTAGCCAAAGTACCGATTTTCAACTGTTTATAACTGTGAAACTACTAACTCTAGAGGTATAACATCATACATCAAATATGCTTAGAATTTTAAGTAGAATTAAAAAATGTAATAAAATATAGGGTGTTTCATTTAAAAAAGTGTAACTTTCTTTGACCATCCTGTATATAAAAAAGTGACGATTAAAACAATACAAAAAAAAATAAAGATCATATTATTAGGAATAACTTTTGTATTTAATTTTTTTTTCCAACCCCCGTAGTTTTCGAGATAAGGTATAGGCCCCTCTTAAACGGGCCACCCTGTACATGTTGTCGATAATTTTAGGCAATTGCTCAATTTTTCTAAAGTCCACTATAATTTATAGAGAAAAATTGATCATTTTTCTAGGTGTATGTATTGTCTAATAGTCAAGTCGTTGAGAAGAATTCGACCTTGTAGCATTTGCCTTAAATTGTCGGTAACAAAAAGTTATAGTTATACTTTCAATCATAAATATAAAGCTTATTTAAACCGCTAGAGCTTATTTGAAAAACCTCGCTTATTATCAGTTTGTGAAGCAACAAGAGATGGCGCTGCTCTCCTTATGATGAATCGGTATCCTGTCACTGTCAGGTCAGTGTATACCTTACAGCGCCTCTCACCGTAATTCGCACAATCAAAAACATGGAATTGTCATTGTCTATTTAACTTACGCTTCTAAGGGGGGAGCTGAAATCCCGGCCACCTAAAATCTGCTTAACGCCCGCAATCGGAGTATTTAGGTATTCGTCTCGAGCGACCGCTTTCCAGCCAGACGGAACATGTCATTCACCCCATCATGACGCAAACATAATGCGTGATAATACAATGAGGCAGTATTTGATTGAGACAAATTTTGTCTCAATGAAATACTGCCTCATTGTATTATCACGCATTGTTTTAGCACGGTATAAATGTGACTAATTATTTTAGTGTTAGATGCGTCGTCGTGTCGTTGAATTTCGCGTGCACAATGTTTCCGCAGTATGATCCGGTTTGTGTGTTATTAGAAACTTCATTTTCTAAATGGAGCAAGGAAGACCAAAAGTTATGAAAGGCCACAGCCTGTATTGAGTGTAAATAAAAACACAACAAATTATACGTTAGACATTTTAAAGAGCTGTGGTACTCTCGGTATGGGTTGTTGTGTGGTAGTTATTATTTAAATAATTTTTCTGTTTGGCCTGTCTATTTATCAGCACTAAATCGGGTGTTTAGAATAAAGATGGTTGCAGTGATTTTGACAATATAAATCGGGCTTTCCACAAGCATGAATATTCTGCTGAACACATGCGTTCATCACTGGCCTTAAATAGATTATTAGTAAATGCTACTACTATTGAGGACTAGAGGTGGGCCAACCTGCGATTTTAGTGGAGCTGTGACAAGACGTGACTGTTCCAGTCGTGTCACTGTGACAAATAGCAGTGATTTTTTGGAGCAGTTCCACCTTGGACGTACTGCTGAATACATTATGCCAAATCGTAGTCACCGCCGCGCCAAAAGTGTGTTCCTTGCGTTGCTGCTCACGCCTCGCACGGTACACGGTTTGTTTATGTTATGCTTTTTCAGCGGCGCTGCCACATAAATATGAATAGGAAATAAGTCGTCGATTTGTCTTTGTGTAGTACCTCTAATAATAATACCTAAATTAAATATATTATTATTTGCACTGTGTAATTAATTAAATACATGCCATTCAAAATCTTAGTACTTTTACGTGTCTGGTTTATATATTTGGATTATTATTTTTGCAATCTATAATTTATAACAGGACTAGGGACTACATCGATATTCCAAGACAAAAAGTTGGCACCGTTGCTGCTCGTTTAATGACCGACAATACTGATAATTGAATTTGAGTTCCGAGAATCCCGCTTTTGATTTGATATTATCTTTCCTAGTAATTCTTAATCTTCTTGAAGTTTAAAGCGATGCTTCGATAGTCAGTAAAGCGCTTATCAAAGTAGGGCCAAGATTCCAAGATCTTTATTAATTTTTTACATACCTAAGAATTTGTTAGCAATAATGAACAGAAAAAAAACTTCTCTTTTGTGGAATTTTTTTTCCCAGGAAAGTAATACGTTGGCGAAGTGTAATTTGTGTAAGCAACCTGTTAGCTACAAATCCTCTACGACAAACTTAAAAAAACATTTAGCACGTAAACACCCACTAGTACGATTAAACTCTGAAGATTCCACAACTAAAGTTACGAATGATGTCAGCAGCCAGATTTAAGAAGAAAACGTAAGCACCGCCAGGCCAAGTACATCCACATCGTCTTCGCGCAACTTTGAATTTGAAGCAGATCAAAAGCTAGAAAATACTGAAGCAAGACCATTAAGCGATAATATTAATCGGAAAACGTCCCAAACAAAACTGCCATTTAAGCCAAAAACTATAAATATCCATACCAAAGCAAAATTTGACAAATGTTTAATGGATTTATTCACCAAAGATATGCAACCTTTCACCATCGTAGAAGATCGAGGGTTTAAAGATTTTGTGCAATTACTAAACCCATCATATCAATTGCCGAGTAGGAAATATATATCAAATACTTTGCTCCCTGCAATGTATGAGGAAAAATACAATGATATCAAGAACTTAGTGAAAAATCTTCAGCAGGGTGTTACATTAACAACCGATTGTTGGACCTCGAGGAACACTCAAAATTTTATGGCTGTGACAATCCATTTTGTAACTGAGAACTTTGAAGCAAAATCGGTTTTACTAGAATGTTGCTCTTTTCCTGAGGCACACACTAGTGCTAATTTAGCAGCTGAACTAAATCGTGTAGTAACAACGTGGGGACTGGAATCCAAAATTCTTTTAGCGGTGTCAGATAATGCAGCAAATATTAAAAAGGCAATAAAAGAAGAACTGGGATGGAAACATTTTGGATGCTACGCTCATACTATAAACCTAATTGTACAGGACGGGCTTAAAGTAGTTTCACAAACTGTTTCTAAGGTGCGTACATTGGTAGCACATTTTAAAAGAAGTACTAATGCTACTACTAAATTAATGGATGTACAAAGACAAGCTGGAAAGGATCCAAAAAAACTCCTTCAAGACGTCGTGACAAGGTGGAACTCCACTTTCTACATGCTTGATAGGCTTTTGGAATTGGAGGAAGAGGTTCGCACTACTATGGCCTTATTAAATGTAAGCAATCTTCCCATTATATCAATTGAAGAATGGGAACTACTCCAACAGTTAAGAAGATGCTTGAAACCGATGGAAGAAATAACCAAAATAATAAGTGGGCAAAAATATGTGACTTTGTCATCTGTGACAATTTTAACGAAGGGACTTGAAAATATATATTTGGAAATGATAAACGAAAATCTTTTGCCTTTAATTCAAGATATGGTTAGACAGTTTTTGAAAGGAATTGCGGATCGCCTGGGGAACTTAGAAAATTCACAAACTTTACTAGTGTCTAGTTTTATTGATCCTAGGTTTAAAAATGTGGGATTTTCTTGCGAACGTGCAGCTGAACAAGCCAAAGAGTTAGTTATAAAATTAGTGTCTCAAAAAATTGCGCAATCAGTCCCCAAGTCAAAAGACAGTCCACAGTCTCCCTCCACTTCCACAGGTGACAACAAAACAATTCCTGAAGGCGGCTCTGTAGATCTTCCTTCCGTATGGGGCCATTTTGCAAAAAGGACTGCCTCCCATCTACCCAAAGCTGTAGTGCCTGCCACATCAAGAGCCATCATAGAAGTCCAGCGATACTTGGAGGAAGATCTCTTAGACAGAAATGAAGATCCGCTTAAATGGTGGCGTGATCACTCCTACAACTACCCACATCTTTCCAAAGTTGTAGTAGGAAAATTTGGTACCGTCGCAACATCGGTCCCTTGTGAACGTGTGTTTTCGAAATCGGGCCAATTAATATCAGAAAGACGATCACGCCTTAGTGTAAGTAAAGTTCAAAAAGTAATGTTTTTAAATGTTAATAGCGAACTTTAAATTTGTTTATATTTATTAATAATATATTTTACATGACGTTTCATATCCAGAATATGTATTATTTTATTTTTTAAGCCAAAGGTCTGCTGTTTTCCGCTTGTTCTTGTTATTTTTATGAAATAAGAAGTTATTCTGTTTTATTTTTATATATCATTATGTTACGCGAAAGATGTGTTTTGTTGTTTTTTTTTTCGTAAAAATATATAGTTTAAATAAAGTATAGGTACCTCAAACAATTAAACTTAATTAAGAAATATTTTGTGCAATAATTGTGTAGGTATTATTTTACTAAGACTTTTTTTTATTTTTGTATTATTATGATATAAGAAAGCACTTTATTTATCATTTACTTTTTTTAACGTTAAATGAATATAAATTTATTTTTTAAATTTATTGTATATTTTTTATACCTAAATCGAGCTTTATAAAAAAATTTACGCGTCCAACACCGTACATGCGATAGAAGTGAAACTTCTTAAATAATCACAAAACACAATGTTAAATATTAATTACACAACGCGTGGTACATCAGCTCCTCATATAGTATATAGCGTCTAACCAATACCGCAATAACCTAATACAAAGACATGCACTCTGCAGTGGCAGTTTGTTTGGCGCAACCGCGATTTTTATCACTTTTATTTTGACTTGTCTGCGTTTCGTCAGTCGTAAGTCGCAACGGGCAACGGGCCATTGCCGTCGAATCCAGTGCCAACCGTGACAAGATGTCACTGCTATTTGGCTGGAACTGGAACAGACTGTGACTGTGACAGACGAGTAACAGTGACAAAATCACAGTTCCTGAAATCGCAACCCATCTTTATTGAGGACGCTTTAAAAGAAAACGCACAATTATACAGGGTGTCCCAAAATTAGTGTAAAATATTTTAACAGCGCATTCTACATATAAAATAGACACTAGTTTCCTTAATAAACATATGTCGAAAAATGCACCCTAGAGTTACAGCCCTTAACAGGTGTCCTCCTGAAGATGGTTTTTAGTCCATATTTCAGAAACGGTTACGGCTATGCCTTTGAAATATTGGTATTAGGGTAACTTTAGCATGCGGTTTATATTTCTCAAATTAGAAAATTCAAATTTTAATCAGAGGCGTGACATTTGGGGTGGTAAACGCAACTAAACTGTCATAATATTTTCGTGGGTCCACTCTTAAAGTTTTTTCTTTTAAAATCTAAAAATCTGGGTTTTTCTACGTAAAAAAGGTACTCTTGATTTGTATCGCTAAGATGCACCGTTTATGAGAAAATTGGCTTTGAAAATATTTTGTCGCGTTATTGCATGATGATAAAATCCAAATGAATTTAATAATTTTTCTAGTTGGCTATATTACATGCAATCGGATTTTATCATCATGCAAGTAACGCAACAAAAGATTTTCAAAGTCGATTTTCTCATAAACGGTGCATCTTAGCGATTCAAATCAAGAATACCTTTTTTACGTAGGAAAACCCAGATTTTCAGATTTTAAAAGAAAAAACTTTAAAATGGATCCACAAAAATGTTATGACAGTTTACTTGCGTTTACCACCCCAAATGTCACGCCTCTGATTAAAATTTGAATTTTCTAATTTGAGAAATAAAATCCGCATGCTAAAGTTACCCTAATACCAACATTTCAAAGGCATAGCTGTAACCGTTTCTGAAATATGGACTAAAAACCATCTTCTGGAGGACACCTGTTAAGGGCTGTAACTCTCTTAGGGTGCATTTTTCGACATATGTTTATTAAGGAAACTAGTGTCTATTTTATATGTAGAATGCGCTGTTTAAATCTTTTACACTAATTTTGGGACACCCTGTATATCAAGCAATTTAATGGAAAAGTGCAGCTTAATAGACGTTCTATTGGAATTACCAATTCGTGCGGCTATTTACTTAGGTAAGCAAGAGTTAGCTTTTCGAGGACATCATAACGAGGACGAATCTTCCGTTAATCACGGAAAATATCTAAGCTTTTGCTTGTAATGGAAAAAGAAGGATCCGATGACTTTAAGGGGAAAATTTTGGATGAGATAGAAGTTGATTTGGAAGAAAACTTATTAAATGACGATGTAGAAAGTGAAGAAAGTGACAAAGAAGCCAACGAAGATGAAAGTCTTGATAATAAAATTGAACCTGCAGAGGAAAATCTATCTATTAATTCAGGTTTCGGCAATAACGATTCCGTTAGTTTTCTCAAAAAACAACCCCGGGTATTAGTAGCGTGTACTGAAAAGCAAAAACAAATAACTGAAGAGTTTTTCAAAAATCATATTGAGAGTTGCAAACCTCCAAAAAGGCAAGAATGTGAAGAACTTAAACTGTTGCATCCAAACCTTTTGCATAATAAAAATGGACCAAAATTAAGGTATTTATTCAAAACGAATACCGCATGAAAAAACTTGTTCACTGTTCTTTGCCTTTTTTCGCACCGCTAAAACTATTTAAATGTAAAAGCTTACTTTAAACTTGAAAATATCTCATTTTGATTACTATTAAAGCTTTTTAACAACACCCTTTTGACATTCCCAGTGTTGCCCATAGAGCTAAGTTGTTTGTTTATTCCGTAGCCTATATAGCTATTTTTTATTCCATAGCTCATAGAGTTAAGTTCCATAGCCCTTTATGACGTGTTTAGCAATATGTGTGCATTTTAAGTTTTCGTATTTAACAGTTTGTATAGCTACTTTTATTTAGAAATATAGGATATTACCTAAAGATGTTTAGGAAATTTAATATAATAACTTAAGATTCTGAGATGCTCTGTTTTCTAAATACTAGGTATTTAATGTTTTACTTTTTAAATGGACAATTTTTTTATGGGAAAAATTTACTACACAACATATTATCATTTTCTCAAAACTAAACGTATTTGGCATGAGGAGTATTTATTGCATTACTTGTTCGCTCAGTGCTGTCAAGAAAATATTCTATTCATTTTATTAATTGGGAAACGAAAGGAATATATACACACGATGGTGCTTCCAGGATCAAAATATTCCGGAAGTAAACTCCCCGGCCATTGGGATCTCCGTTGGGTGGCCCTGGGAGCCGTTTATTCCGCATTTCACAGACAGCAAGGATACCGAACCAATTTAGAATTGATTTCTGTAACATAAGAGGCCTAAATACAAACATACATTCGCTACACCAACATCTACAAGCAAATAGACCACACATACTATACCTTACAGAAACACAAGTATGTTCTACAACAACAACAGTGAACTACCCCTATCCTGGTTACGACTTACATACCAGATTTAGACATAAGTTCGGAATATGCCTTTTTATCCGAAGCGACCTTTCATGTCACCGCGAGGAAACACTCGAACCGAACAACCTTGACGTCATGTGGCTCAAGTTCACCGCCAAGTGAGTAACCAAGTTATATGTTGTCTCTATCGCCCTCCGAGCCTACCTACACCAACTACCACCCGAATCTCAGAGAGAGGCGAATTCATCGCCCTCCTAAATCTTTTTCTAACCACCAATCCTGACAAGTACGCAATTACAGTTGGTCCGCCATTAGGTATTTCCGACCAAAAACTTATTACAACGGTTTGTGAAGTGACACTTCTACAGAAGGATCAACCATTGCCACGCCAAATCTGGCATTACAATTCTGCAAACTGAGACGACCTAAGGGAGTTCTACCTAGATTTTCCTTGACTCGACGTCTGCTTTGGCACTAACGGCCCGTCAGTCTGCTGCGAAGAGATTACGCAAGTAATCTCCTGAGAAATGGAAGTGTACAGGGTGGGCAAATAAGCGAGGTAAGCGGCTGTATCTAAGAAACTACTAATCGTAGAGACTTGCGGTAAAAAATTATATAACTAAAGTGACCAAAAGAAAATACTGGAAATAATTTTCAAGTTCATACCTCTACCGCTAGGGGGCGTAATAGCTATGGCCGGGTAGAAAAATGTGTTTTACTCAAAAACGTTTTATTATAAGTTGTTAAAAGAATACCACCACTGTAATCCTCGTGAAATTCTGCATCTTTTTGGTTCATCACATTTGATTGTAGGGCATCAAATAAGGGTGGCGGCGGGGGAAGGGAGAAGTCTGACTGATTGAAATGCCTATAGCTTTAGTTTGACTCAACATATTTGAGCATACTTGGTCTCGTTGGAGAGGGGAAACCTTGTTTGTTAAGAACAAAATATACCCACGACGAATTAGTTTTTGCTGCTCCCGCTAGGGGGCGCCAGTTCAAAAGTTCATAATTTTTCCATTTTTCTCCGAAATTTCAAATATATAATTATGTGCATATTTGCCAAAGGCTGAGATGTAATTTTTTTCGAATATAAGGATTTTATCGCCTTGATATGTCATACACTTTAAAGTTTGATGTGACAAAACATGATATCTAAATCTGCATAAACTGCTCATGTGCCGAATAGATCCCTTAGTTGATATGTCTTTGAACGCAGCTTCTGTTTTAGCCAAAACCTGCTATGTCTGACATATCATGTTTCGTCCGTTAAGTGAAATTGACATATCATGTTTTGATTATGCATTAGAGGTTATGTTGTTTATAAAATCGGGCCACAAATTGTTATCGGTGCTTACGTTTAAAAGTAAATAGCATTTTTTTGTGAAATACAGAAAACAAAAAGGTAAGTTAATTATTTGTTTTTATAATATAACCATCTCTCAATATGGAAATGCTCGGGTGTCGAATATTTATATGTGAAGCGGGAAATTTTCTGGGATAATGGCATCGCATCGAAATTACCGATAATTCTGGATGAAAGCGTGTTTTCTGAAAACTCCATGAGTTTTTATTTTCATATTTTTTTTGCGAAGGAGCCCGACATCGAAGGTGGAGGGTCCTTTTAAAAAATATGAATGCAGTTTTTCAAGAATACACGCTTGAACGCGAAATTATCTGTATATTTCAAAAAACAAATGCTATTTAGTGGAATATCTCAAGAATCTTGAGGCAAAATATTTGTATATCATAAATTTAATGATTTTTTTAGCTACAAATAATAAAACAAACACTATAATAAAAAATAATGATGGGACACTCGTGAATACACACGGCCATGGCCTTTTTGTCATATTATATTGAATATTAAAGGTTGCCACAATGCCACGTTTTGGAACGATTTTTTTCTGTCTCAGTTGCCAACAAAAAAACGCATTTGGTTATTTTCATTCGTATTGTTTTAGGGGCTAAATCAGAGCGAGAGAATGTCACGAGGTAAACAAATGGTAGAAATGGCGAACGAGCTGATGAAGAAAACTGGTTCCGTTATCTATCAAAAAATAATAGTTGAACAAATTCCCAGTGTAACTGTAGTTGACATAAGAATAGCAAACTATGGTCTTTCCGAATCAAAAAATATGCTTCAAAAACAGGAAAACAAAAACGGTATTGGTAGTTTAAGTTGTGATAATGCATACAAACTCAGCTGTAGTAAAATAGGTTTGTTTAAAGAAGCGGAAAACGAAAACATTCCTTCTAACAATTCAAATTCTGATTGTGAATCCATGGATGATGACAGAGATATGGACTTTGTACCTGAAGAAATAACAACAGACGAATCTGATAACCAATCTCTTGTTTTAAAAATTGGACCAAAGAAACTGAAATTGGTTAGCTCTGAAAATCGAAATAATAATATGGAAGACACCACCAATCAAACATTTGGAGAAAATCATAATGACCTCGAACAAGCAAGCTTCCAAATTCATAAAACAAAGTCAATCAATATAAAATTAATGAAAAAAAAAGAGAAATCACAAGGAGAAGAATATTTAACTAGAAAGGGAGCTGTAGTACCAGCCAAAGAGTTTATATGTCATCAGCTGTTGCAGGAAAAAATGTGCAGATAGCAAGGAGCTATTTTCGACGACTTTGTTACCAACAAAGATCAATTTTTAGGAGACAGAATTAAATTATCGGATAAAATGGTAGAAAGAAAGGGAAGAAGTAAAAGCGGCAGTAGAAAAGATAGACAAATAACAGTATCATATTTTGCTACTTCCAACGGAAAGGATGTAAATATCTGTAAGACAATGTTCCAAAAAGTTCATGCAATTACAAGAGTCAAAATTGATATTCTAGGTCAAAAGAAACGTGCTTCCCAAACAGGATTTGTATCTAAAAATTTAAGCGGACAACAGAAGCCAATCAACGCAAGAGATGAAGAACAAACTGAAGCAATTAGCCATATTAACAGCTTCCCAAAATATGAAAGCCACTATTCCAGAAGCCAGCAAATAAGCTTTACGCTTGCATTGCAAAAATGTATGACATGTATGTCAATAAAAGAAAGGCTGACGGAATGAAGAAGCCATTAGGTTATTCCATGTACTGTAAATTATTTAGCGAACTAGGCCACAAAATTAAGAACCCTAGCATTGACACCTGCAAGATTTGTGATAAACTTGAAAACGATATTAAATGCGCATCTACTGATGAAGAACGCAGAATGAGAACCGAAGAAAAAGGCAGATATTTAGAATTGGCAGAAAAAGCTTATAATCGAAAGGAAGCCGACAAAGAAAGTGCTAGAAATTCTGAAGAAACCGAGCGTGTCATTGTTTTCGATTTGCAGCAAAATCTACCTACGCCTTTGCTAAACACAAGTGAGGTATATTACGAAAGGCAATTGTGGACCTATAACAAGAGATTGTTGTGCCGAAAGTACAACTTGTTTTATGTGGCAGGAGGCTTTATCACATCGTGGAGCTGATCAGATTGCTTCTTTGTTCTAAAATTTTTGAAAGATTTACCTAGCACTGTAACTAAAGTTGTGTTATATTCAGATTCGTGTCCAGGACAAAATAAAAATAATACTGTAGCAGCTGCAATTTCGTGGTTTTTGCATCAGTCTGAAAATATCTCAGTTATAGAACATAAGGTTTTAGAAGTTGGTCATTCAAGACTGGAATGCGATGCTGACCATGCACGAATTGAACGAGCTAAAAAAAGGTCTATCTGAAGTTGAGATAAAAATTCCTCATGATTGGTATCAGTTTGTGCGAACTGTTCGAGGCAAAAAAAAACTTTAAATTTATTTAGATGCAAAAGGACGACTTCTTATCATATTCTTCTCTTTTAAGAAATATTTTTGTTAAGCGTGATCATACTGAATCGGGAGAGAACATCCGCTGGCATGATTTAAAAGTTTTACGCTTCTCCAAAGCACTTGGACTTGGAATCATTGAAGTAAAGTATTCACATGATGAAAATCGGCTATTTCGTCGTTTCAACATCAAACGAAGAGGAAACAGTGTACCTGAACTAAAACCTGTTTATAACGGTCCGAAACCTATTACCCCAAGGAAAAAGGAAAACCTCTTGTATCTCTTAAAGTACGTGGACAGCGCTTATCACCCATTTTATCAGAATTTGACCGTGAGTGAAAGAGCGGTTGAAGATGTTTTGTAAACTAAACTTTTTGTGAGAATTTTTAATATTAAACTAACTGATAATTTTGAATAATTTCATACCTAAGCCGCTTAAGTTGATATGCCAAACCGCCTGTTTGGTAGAAGTTGATATGTAATTAAATTTCTTTTTTTCTTGTTGTGTAAACCAAAGTTTTTTTATAATAATTAACGCATGTTAAGTCAACTGATAATTTTGAATTTTGTTTTGAATTTCGATAAACATTTTTTGATACCTAAATCACTTCCGAAGTTGATATGTCAAAACCCCACTTTTGGCAGAAGTTGATATGCCATTCAAACTCTTATTTACTCTCAAAACTCTAATATTAAATTAGCAATTTACTAAAGACTACATGTTTTTATATAATAATTAAATGTAGTTAGAACCGAAGTTATTAATAACAAAAAATTCTGTAAAAGTCGATTTGAAAATTATACAAAAATTTAAAAGTCGTTCCCTGTAAAATTAATAACATTGGCATATCAGCTTTTGGCAAATATCCACAGCATCGTGTGATTGTGCTGAAGAAAGGCATTGGCTTGAAAATTAAAATTTTTGTATCCTTTTAAAAAATATATATATTTTTCATTTTGAGGCCTTAAGAAATTATTTTTTAACAAGGTAGGAGCTGTTTTTTAATAATCTGGTTTTTCAAAAACTCAGTTTAAATGGAGAAAGAAAATCAAAGTGCAGTTTTATAATATCATGGTTTTAAACGCAGTTTTAATGGAACGGAAAAGTCAAAGTGCAGTTTTTATGTCTTGTTCTGGTAAAATTCAGCAACTATACAGGATGGATTTTTGAAGGTAAGCTTAATCATTTTATTGCTATTAAAATCTGAGATTACATATTTTGACTAAAGAATTCTGCAGCTGCGTTTATGCGCATTAAGAAAACCTCTTTATCTCAAAAGGCACATTATTCAATAACTGCGATTGGCAGATCACCTCCTCATATATTACCCACATGGTTGCATTTCAAATTTAAAAAACAAAATTAAAATCATTTTAAGGAGATTTTTGGATTTCAATTGGTATACATGTTTAGACCATAAAGAAATCATGCAAAATGAGATACTTGATCTTTCTATAGAACTCATAACTAAAAAATATTATGACGATATTTACACAAATTTTCAACAACATAAAAATACATCCCAAGATGAAAAAAAAATTAAAAAGATGCAACATCTATAAATTTGAAAAGCCATTAGTTCTTTAGTCTATATGAGTTTTAAGTTTTTGTTTGACATTACAAGATACCTATATCTTTTTGATGTAATAGCTAAGTTTGAAAGACTAAACTATTAGTATATAAGTTTTGTTTTTAGATCTAAGTTTTTGTGATATTTTTATCAACAGTCAGATGAATTATTTTTTTAACCTTACAGGGCTATTCGGATTACCGACTCGTTCGGATTATCGGATATAGGTATATAAGTTGCGCTCTTGCTTCCTGCTTGCTCACTCGTTCTCTGCTCTCGCTTGTGGTTCCCAGCACAAAAGGTTTCAACCATAAGAATCACCTTTACGATAACATGTTTTTGGAATTAATTCAATTTTGTTGTGAGGAATTAGCCGAATTACGTAGAAAGATTTTTTTACCTACTGGATTGGAAGCAAACACGTGGACTAGAGGTTCCAGAAAGAAATAATACCCCCTTCGGCCCCTAACAAGTTGTCTTGAGTTTCAATGGAAGAGGAACCGCAGCTCCTGAATTGCTCCGAAAAATTGGCATAAGTGTTCCAGAGCCAGAAGATCTGCACAGTTTCCACTTTCCAATTCACTGAACAAATTATGGCTCAAGTACTCTCATTCCCAGAACTGCCAGGTTGGCTAATCAATACCATGAGATAGATTTTTGCATCTTACAAAACATTTGTGTCAAGTATGTAACTGCGATAACCTGTGATGGTGCTTTGTTTTCATCATCTTTCATCACATGCTAATCTGCAACTTTGTTACTCACTTCCATTTATGTGAACTGTGAATATAGACCAATATACTTGCTAGATACTATTGTTGATGGGCCAATATTCGTACCATGCACCCCAATGTCTGCGATGAATTGAATAGATGCTGACACCTGTGTATGGATGGTGATGAAGATCATGACAAAATGACAATATTGAATTGAATGATATTATTTTTGAGCCTGATGTAGTAACGAAAAATGAACATGAACAACATATTTACTTGCCAAACCATTTTAGATGCGCTACTCATAAGTTAAACCTGATTGCAACGACGGACATCATGAATTCCATAAATAAATGTCATACTATAAGATCCAAACATACAAACATAATTAACAATGTGCACAATAATTGTGGAATAAATCAGGACATCCAAAATCAGCGGAAGAAATAAAAATATATTAGAATATCACCTTAGCTACCCTGGCGCAACAAGGTGGAATAGTTTATACGACTCTTTAACACAAATTTTAAAACAAAAAGAAAAACTACATATCCTTTATGAAACTTTAAATATAAAACAATATAGCCTTAAAGAAAATGAGATAGAATATTTGGAAGAATACGTTGCCATCCTAAAACCCTTGGCCTTATCCATGGATATTCTTCAAGGAGAAAACCATACCTACTTCGGAACACTTATGCCAACGATTGAGAGTTTACATGTAAAGTATGAGACAATTAAATCTCTTAATACACGACATTTTGGATTTTTAATTGATGTATGCTTTAACTCCATCGAAACTCGGTTTTCGATATATTTTAACCGTAATATACACAAATACATATACAAATATTTTATTTGCCAAAAATATTACTTGAATTACTAAATTATATAATTACAAAAATTATGAGAGCAAATAGGAGTGTCTCTCGATTATAAGCGAACCGTTAGTCTGTCCCCGCAAAGTAAGCATGGTACAACCCTGATGGCATACATTTTCATTCTTAAAAACAATAATCAAAATAGCCCGCAATATCCGGCAATATATGTATACCAAAAACCTAAAACCTAAACTACCTCAACTTTTTTTTCCTTTTATTTTTTCTTTACTACCAATACATATATAAAAAAAATAGGCAGCGAGTTGGCGGCGCCGATGTAGGCTGGGAAACAGAAGGGGCGATGCGGACTGGAAATAAACTAACCAAAACAGCAGGGGCATGGAGCGAGAGAATCGGCGACACCAGCGATCAATGCCACATTACGTAACATCACCACCAGAAATAAATACATGTTACAGGAATCCTCATTTAAAAAATCAAAACAAAAAGACAATCAACCACCCAAGACTTGTTGTGTGAGTATCCTTAATTTGATCTGCTCAGAAAAGGCACGCAAACTTAGCAACTTTAATTCCCTTGGGATATTATTCCATATTTGAACAGCGACGTATTTAAACGAACGCTTGAAGGCCTCTTTCCGATGCATAGGTACAACAAAATCATTGTTGTTGCGTGTTGGGTGTAAATGGTTAAATTCCTGAAGCTGACTTCTCAAGTATGTTGGTCGACCTGTGTTTATTATGCGATATAAAAACATATTCATATGGAGTAATCTTCTGTTATTCATGTTTAAAATTTTATTTGTATTAAGGTATGGTGTAATGTGATATCTGTAGGGAATGCTATAAGAGAATCTCATGCAGGAATTTTGGACTTTCTGTATAGATTTTCTGGTACACAGATTCAACGAATCCCCATAAACGACATCTCCACAATCGAACAACGACAAGATCAAACTATCGCAAAGCAAATATTTCTGCTCTGGCGATAGATGGTTTTTTATTTTAAAAAGTTGTCTTAAACGTATGTACGCAGATCTAATTTTTATTTTGATATATGACTCGAAAGATAGAGACTCGTCGAAAATTATGCCCAAGTTTTTAGCTTCTGATACTATTGGAACAGGTGTATTATTGATATTAATATTTACAGTGCCAATGTTTGGTCTTAGAAGCGGGTTGGATGCTAAAATTAAAATTTTAGATTTGGTGGCGTTTAGTTTAAGATTGTGATTTTTCGACCATATGTTTCAATTATCCAAATCAGTATTGAGGTTATTTTGAGCTGTTTGTAGATTGTCGGAAGATATTGGAATGTATACCTGGGAATCATCGGCATATTGATGTAGGGTTGAATGTTTAATTGTTATATACATATCTGCAACATAAATTAAGAAAAGTAGAGGTGAAAGTATAGATCCCTGGGGTACTCCCTGGTTAATGGGCGTGAATGGTGTTAGAATGTCTTCAGACTGTTGATCGATCCTTACACAGCTCTGTCGATTGTATAAAAATCTTTCATGAAATTTAGAGCATCACCCCCAAAACCAAAAAATCGTAGTTTTACAGTAACAATTTATGATTTAAGGTATTAAAGGCCTTACTGAAGTCCAACAGAGCCATACATGTTGATTGATTTTGGTCTTCATCAATTCTTATGTCGTTTAAAATTTTTGTCAAAGCGGTCGAGGTACCAAGATTTTTTCTAAAACCAGATTGAGAACTGGGAATTATATTATTTAATTCTGTAAATTGATAAATTTGGTTGTAAATATGTCTTTCAAGAATCTTAGACATGGCAGGTAAAATACTTACCGGTCTGAGATCAGCAAAGTCCTTGGGCTCTGGTACCTTGGCAATAGGCTTGATTTTTGCCTTTTTCTAGGTTGTTGGTAATTTTTGTTGTAGTATACATTCATTGATAATATTCATTAGTGGATATAGACAAAATGGCAAACACAGCTTAATGTCTCCATTAGACAGATGATCCATGCCTTTAGCAGCGCTAGACTTAAGAGTGGAAATTATTTGTTTTAAATTTAATTCGTCAATAAGGTGAAACGTTAGTTGTTCCTTATTATAGTCAATCAGAGATGGCGATATTAGCCACAACACTTTTGCCAAAATTTCAGGTAAGGTTTAATTCTTCAAGAAAATCAAGTCAAAAATATGATAATAAATGTAGCAAAAGAATTTATAAGTGAAAGCGCTGAAAATAATATCGCACATGAAGCAATAAATCAAAAGGAAGTTGAAGATTTTTTTTGAATTAAGCACTGTGTCAGATATGTCTTTTTTTATGGCAGTGGCACACACACTAAAGGGAGATCCTATGGCGCTCGACGAGCGGTGTGTATGCGAAGATGTTGATTGACACGGTTCTTGAATAGTTGTAGGTTGTAATTAGTGGGAAACAGATGTCCTGGGAGTGAGTTCCACAGTGATGCAGTGCGCCAGACAAAGGAGTTCTTGTAAAGCCATGTTCTAGGTGTTTTCAGTTGTACGCATTTCTGCGGTGTTCCAGACTATCCAGATTCCGGGTCAACTCCGGGTCGCCGACGAGACGCACAGCTCTCTTCTGAATGGAATCCAGCAGCTTTAGGGTGTGCTTTGGTGCGGCACCCCAGATATGTGAGCAATATTCTAAGCACGGTGTTATTTGCGCTTTGTGGAGCAAGAGCAACTGCAGCGGTGTATAGAGTTTTTTGTTACGAAATAGCGCACAAAGCTTCTGGGATGCTGATTTTTCGATGTTAGCAACATGGTCATGCCATGACATATTGCTGTTGACTGAGACACCCAGCAGTCCGATTAACGAGGATGAAAGAATGGTTGACCCTGCCATAACGATCTCAGGGCCCGCTGTATTGGCTCTCCTGGTAAACGTTGCTGCTTGGGTCTTTGCTTCATTGAACTGGACCAAATTTCGGTCACCCCAAGTTTGGACTTTCTACAGGTCTTGATTTATTGCCGTAATCTGCTCCTGTCTGCGGTGATGAGTCTCAGTCGCTGGTAAGGATTTTCTGATCTAAAGTGGGAGACCAGGGTACTGTCATCTGCAAAACTGTAAACAGGATTATTCGTTTCGATCAGCAGGTCATTAATATAGATGAGGAACAGAGTTGGTGAAAGTATTGCGCCCTGAGACACGCCCGCGTTGATGGTGAATGTGTCTGAGAGATCAACTGCAACGTGCAGAGATCGGTTCTTAAGGAAACTGGCAAGCCAGCTGCAGAGAGAGGCTGGCAGTCCGAAGGACGGCAGTTTGTTGAGCAGTCCGACATGCCAAACTCTGTCGAATGCCTTTGAAATATCCAACGCAATTGCCCTACTCCAAATATGAGTGACATACATTTGGGATGTATGCTTCCATTCCTGAGGAGATTACTTGCGTGATCTCTTCGCAGCAGACTGACGGGTCGTCAGTGCCAAAGCAGACGTCCAGCCAAGGAAAATCTAGGTAGAACTTCCTTAGATCGTCCCAGTTTGCAGAATTGTAATGCCAGATTTTGCGAGGCAATGGTGGCTCCTCCTGTATGAGTGGCAATTCACAAACCGTTGTAATAAGTTTGTGGTCGGATGTACCTACAAGTTGAGTAAGCCCGCAGCTGATGGCAAATGCTTCAGCTTCTCTACCTTCGTTGTCGGTCTTGTTGTGATGTTTGAGCCAGTTGGTGTTGTGGGCATTGAAGTCTCCCAGAACGATTATTTCTGAACTGGGGTGATCGACCTGTATTGAGTCAAAAGTGGTAGCTGGTGTTGAGAAAAAGCTTTGGTAGGCTCTATCGCTAGGAGGGCGATAGAGACAACATATAAACTTGGTTAATCCCTTGGCGGTGAACTTGAGCCACATGACGTCAAGGTTGTTCGGTTCGAGTGTTTCCTCGCGGTGACATGAAAGGTCGCTTCTGACAAAAAGGCATATTCCGAACTTATGTCTAAATCGGTTATGTAAGTCGTAACCAGGATAGGGGTAGTTCACTGTTGTTGTAGAACATACTTGTGTTTCTGTAAGTGCTAGTATGTGTGGTCTATTTGCTTGTAGATCTTGGTGTACCGAATTTATGTTTGTATTTAGGCCTCTTATGTTGCAGAAATCGATTCTAAATTGGTTCGGTATCTTTGCTGTCTGTGAAATGAATGAAGGGCTCCCAGGGCCACCCAGCACCCGGAGATCCGAATGGCCGGGGAGTTTACCTCCGGAATATTTTGATACTGGAAGCACCATCATGTCCATATATTCCTACTGTGGAACCCTGGACCACCAGCGCGGAAGCGGAACGTGATTTGGGAAAACCACTTAGCGCTTCCCAGTCCTGGTGGGGTGGTCTTTCACCGGACGATGCGAGTAGGCGTATGCATCTACCACCTAGGGCCGCTTCCACTGGAAGCATCGGGCTCAGACTCATTTCCTTTCGTAGTCCCTAGTCTGACAGGGGTAAAAATGCAAATGTTGGATCACTCCCCAGTGATCAGCTCCAGACTTTGTACTTTGGTGTTCTCCAGTCTGGGGAACGATGGGATTTGATGGGCCACATCCCGTGGCAACTCGGAATGGCGGGGGCGTCACTCCCCGTAATCATACTGCTCTCACCAGTTTGACGTTCCTGCCTGCTAATATAATGCAGCCCCTCTTGTCACAAACTGTCATTGATCAGCTCCAGACTTTGTACTTCGGTGTTCTCCAATCTGGGGGAGGACGATGGGATTTGATGTGTCACATCCCGTGGCAACTCTGAATGGCGGGGTCGTCACTCCCCGTAATCAAACTGCTCTCACCAGTTTGACATTCCTGCCTGCTAATACAATGCAGCCCCTCTTGTCACAAACAGCCATTGATCAGCTCCAGACTTTGTACTTCGGTGTTCTCCAGCCTGGGGGAGGACGATGGGATTTGATGGGCCACATCCAGTGGCAACTCGGAATGGCGGGGGCATCACTCCCCGTAATCAAACTGCTCTCACCAGTTTGACGTTCCTGCTAGCCAATACAATGCAGCCCCTCTTGTCACAAACTGTCATTGATCAGCTCCAGACTTTGTACTTCGGTGTTCTCCAATCTGGGGGAGGACGATGGGATTTGATGGGTCACATCCCGTGGCAACTCTGAATGGCGGGGGCGTCACTCCCCGTAATCAAACTGCTCTCACCAGTTTGACGATCCTGCCAGCTAATACAATCCAGCCCCTCTTGTCACAGCCATTGATCAGATCCAGACTTTGTACTTCGGTGGTCTCCAGCCTGGGGGAGGACGATGGGATTTGATGGGCCACATCCCGTGGCAACAGGGAATGGCGGGGGCGTCACTCCCCGAAATTCAACTGCTCTCACCAGCTTGACCCTCCTGCCAACAACGCGTACGGAAAATGACCCACAAATTGTTCCTCACGAATTTGAATTACAATTTCTTCAGTATCTGCAGGATCCTTCCATTCATTTAAGTATGTTAAACAAATATACCTCTTTAAAGAAAATGTTTGTAAAATATAAATGCATTCTACCATCCTCGGCTCCCGTGGAGCGAATGTTCTCGTATACCACTTTTCTTAATTCCCCACTAAAACGGAGTTTTATCCACAATACCGAAACAGAATTATTGCACTCGACGCGCGTTTCGCTAACCATGTTAGCATCATCAGGAGATGATTAATCATCTAAAATTATTAAGAAATTGGTTGCCTGACAGTGGCTTTATACTTAAAGATGGAATAGTCATTAGCCCAAAACCACTTCATGCTTTGCTAGAAAGTGTTAGCACTGAAATAACGGTATGCCATAAGCTCACATCAAAAAATTTAAATTGTGAGAAAGCGCAGAGACAAAATGTTGGGTTGGCTGCTCAGCTCCTCTCTCATACAACAGCTCCAGGCGTTCCAATGCATTGTTGCATTATTTACCTGGCTCTGACACAAAATTGGCTTCTGACACTGGACATTTTATAGAGCTTGTTAGTAACTGGTTTGACATTCTCAACTTCTACACTGCAAAAGAAACACTGTGTATAAATAAACCTTATGGTTTAAACTTAGACAAAACAGAATGAAGCTTTAAATTCAATATCAGAAACTGTAGGCTCTGTTGGAAAATCTACTCACCATATATTTCAAAAAGGAATTTTAATTACAATCAAGTCACTTCAAGAATTATTTGACATGGTGAAGGAAGACTTTGATATTAAATATTTGATTACCAGTAGACTAAATCAAGATTGTCTTGAAAATTCTTTTGGCCAGAATAGAAATATGTGAAGTACAAACGCTATTAATCCTTTAGATTCACGGGTTAAAATGATCATATTTTAGTACTCGTTGTATAATATTCCAATTTTAAATGAATCTTATTCTACTATATAGATATCCTGTTATTTTACTGTTTCTGCATTCACTGTCGCAAACCTAAGATGTAATTATTATTTTAAAACTGTATTATTTTATTTTTAATGTTGTTTTGTATGTGTGACGTTGCTTTGTCATTTGATTATGATTTTGATAGCAATAAATGAAGTTATTATTATTATTAATATCGGTGGACTTTATGATCATCCATCTCCTTTAGAAGCTATTCACAGATTTCGACTCATAGTGTTAGGGAAAAATCCTGGGATACTGCAACAAAAATCCAATACTGAATCACATTGACAACAATGAAGATGAGTATTTGGTTGCACATGTGGTACACAATGCAGAAATCCCAATTGAAGTGTGTGAAGAGGACTTGGTAGATGATTTTTCTCTTCTTCAAACTTCAACAAAGATCTGAATATTCCTCTGACTGTTTTTCAGTAAGCAGTACATCAGGTAATATATGTTCTATTTTCATGTCATTAATCACGGTAAAAGAATGAACTTTTTGTAGCAATGCTAATTGAAGACCTTGGTGCAAGAACCAGGCAAGTCCATTTTTCGCATAAAATGAGTTAAACATGGCAACTAATAAAAATCGACGTTCCGCGTCTTTTGGTGCAATAATCAGGCAAGTCCGTGGCATATTAGTGAAAGTATGATAAGA
>MU185628.1:0-24817 GCA_016904865.1 Pissodes strobi | reverse complement strand
TTGTTGCTTCTTCAAGATCTTCCGTGCTATCGATCCTGGTGATGGGTAGCCTATCTTTGATGAATTTTGGAGATATTCTTCACTTGGTTGTTACTTTCCTTATGTTTACATCTCCATTTCCTATTTGAGGTTCCTGTATAGGATTGTGGTCCGACGTTCGCTCATTTATCATGCAGATGTGTACTTCCTGTCTTATATTTTTGATTATTGCTACATATAGAACCTCCGGGTGTCTTTTTTTGGTAGCAACTGCAATGTATTCTTTAATACGCAAAGGAAACATCGAATATAAACGATTTCTTGGCAGTAGCATTAGTATTTGTAGATTCGCTATATGCCTGCATGATTATTTCCTCATAGCACCTTATTGCTGCTTCAAGATCTTCTGTGTTATCGATCCTGGTGATGAGTAGCCTATTTTTGATGTATTCTTCACTAGGTTGTTACCTTCCTTATGTTTGGGTGACTATTTACATATCCATTTCCTATTTGAGCTTCTCTATTGTTACCCGTACGTTCCCGTTAAATTCGGGAATATTCGGAATATTTCCGCAATATTCGGACCGAAAAATAAATTTCATTCCATCACTACCCATCACGTCCGTGAAGTGGAGGAACATATGTTCTTGGTTTACGCAGAACTTTCAATATGGAATCCGCATCTGAAATATAGGAACGTCGAGTCAGCTGTCTGTCTTTAGTGTGCTAAAGGGTGTGCTTCTCTGCAGGACTTGCAGTTGTCACGGTACAAGGCGGAATTCCTTGCTGCCGGATACATTGTGGTTCGACGTTTCCTCATTTATCTTGCAGATTTGTACTTCCTGCCTAGGCGGCGGGGGCCGGATAAGGATGAGCTTATGCTCGAAGAGGCAGCAGGCTTCAGGCCAGCAATGCCCGAAGAGGTGAACCCACAACCACAAAACAAGAGACGATGCAGGGAATAACAAAAAAAAAATAAAAATCTATACAAGCCTATACAAGCCAATCCATTTTTTACAACTTTATAAAAATTAAGCATCATTTATTTTAAGTACCTACTACAATTATTATTTTTGTCGATGTTGGGAGCTTAGCCACATCAGAGCGTAGCCACGTAGCTTTTAATACTACACTTCTTCTATATCCCCTTCTTGTTTTAATTAGTTCACGCAATAATTTAGCTTTAGATACTAGGCGAACTTATCTGGTAAATATACAATCCATTACAGGCCGAAACAACCCAGTGTCGCGTCTGACACCACCATTTCCTCCAGGCTGTTGGCAAGTTCGCCTGCTTTTTCCTCATCGCCTACCCTATCACATCCGTGATGTGGAGGAACATATGTTCTTGGTTTACACAGAGCTTTCTGCAGTTGCCATGCAGAATTATCCTGAGGAAACACTCCACACTAGAGCCACTTTATCAGCACTCCTGCTCATGGTATCTCTTGAGCAAGTTGATTTTATAATAATTGCTTCCTGTGGGTCACTCCGTCACTAGTTCCTCTCCGTCCATATATTCCAATATCAAAAATATATTTAAACAGCAAAGGGTGGCAAGTTAGACATTCAAGCTGAATTCGAATACGTTCAAAATCTGAAAATATTGCGCCACCATTGAATCTAGACCAGGTTGTTACCTTCCTTATGTTTGGGTGACTATTTACATCTCAATTTCCTATTGTGAGATTTATAGGATTATGGTCCGACGTTCCCTCATTTATCGTGCAGATGTGTACTTCCTGCCTTATATTTTTGATTATTGCGAAATAATCTCGGATTCTTTGGCCTATTCTATAACCAAGAATCTGACAGGATAATGAGGATCCTCGAAGGGGTAGTTCTATCACCGGCACTCTCTCCACTACAACCACAACTATCGTCAGCTAATCTTTTTTCAAAAAGTTTAAGCAAACTTATTCTTTCCCTATCCCGGCACTTTTGATAGGTCTTCAATTTCATTAAATACGCCTTTCAATTTTATAAAAATACCCCATCACGTCCGCTAGTCTTCATCTGGCTACCCATAGCGGTGTTCGAATTTTTTGACCCCTTAAGGGTCAGCAGTTTAATTCGTTCTGGTCTTGGAAGTTATGCTTGCTTCCTGTCTTATATTTTTGGTTATTGCTACATCTAGAACCTCCGGGTGTCTATCAACTGCAGTATCTTTTTAATACGCAAATATAAAATTTCAGATATAAACGAGTTCTTGGCAGTAGCTTTAGTATTTGTAGATTCGCTATATGCCTGCATGATTATTTCCTCATAGCACCTTGTTGCATCTTCAAGATCTTCTGTACGCCGGCTCTGAGAGCCCTTATGACCAACTCAGCCCCACCGGCCCGCACGGAAAAGGTGCATCCGGCTAGGTATGACTGTATCAGCGCTACCATATGTAATGGAAAACCGTACTCTTGTAGTGGGTAGCCTGTCTTTAATTGAACCTAGACCAGGTTGTTCCTTTCCTTATGTTTGGCAATTTCCTGATAAAGGAAATTGCCGTGGGCCGCCATTTCTCCTACTGATGAACAGTTTTTCTAGATGTAGCAAAAATCAAAATTATAAGGCATGAAGTAAACATCTGTACAATAAATGAGGTGTTCTATATGGATCAAACAACAATTCTACTATACAGCTCACAATAGGGAAACTCAAATAGGAAATGGAGATGTAAACAAAAGGAAAGTAACAACCTAGTAAAGAATATTTCAAAGGTACATGAAAGATAGGCTACGCATCACCAGGATCGATAACACCGAAGATCTTGAAGAAGCAACAAGGTACTATGAAGAAATAATCATGCAGGCATATAACGAATCTACTCGTCGGACACCTTATCAAGAGAGTTGAAGGTGGAATAACTCAGGATAATTCTGCATGGAAGATTTTTTTTTTTTGTATATACATAGTTATTTGTTGGTATTTTATTAATTTTTTCTAGTTCTTTGTTGTTCCCAGGTCTGTTGCAACTACAGAAACTCTGCGTAAACCAGAATAATTTAGATACAGATTTTTTAATTATTTTTTTATTATTTTGTTCTTATTTGTACATAGTTTTTGTTGCAGTTTTTTGTTGTTCCCAGGTCTGTTGCAACTACAGAAACTCTGCGTAAATCAGAATGGTTTAGATTTAGATTTTTTTTTTGTACATAGATATTTGTTGCTATTTTTATATATTTTTTTCTAGTTCTTTGTTGTTCCCAGGTCTGTTGCAACTACAGAAACTCTGCGTAAACCAAAATATTTACATTTAGATTTTTTATTATTTTGTTTTTATTTGTACATAGTTTTTGTTGCAGTTCTTTGTTGTTCCCAGGTCTGTTTCAACTACAGAAACTGCGTAAACCAGAATAATTTAGATTTAGATTGGTTATTTTTTTATTATTTTGTTTTTATTTGTACATATTTTTATAGGTATTTTATACATTTTTCTTGTTCTTGTTTGTTCGCCATTGCGACTGCAGAAAACTCTGCGTAAACTAGGCTACCACTTGTGATGGGGTATCCTGCTATAGCGATGATGAAAAAGCAGAAGAACTTGCCAACTGCCTGCAGGAACTAGTAACGAAGCAGGTCGACCCGCAGGAAGGAATCCTGTTTCACTGGTAATCAAATTTCGCCGCAACTGCAGCATTCAGTTTTTATGTCCTTTTACCTACAAGTCAGATGTAAGGCGGTGCTTTACAAAAAACAAAAAAAGTGTGGCAATGCCATAAATAAAAAATAAAAGTATATGCCACTGCCATAAAAAAATAAATAAAGAATAAGCCTCTGCCATAGAAAAAAAAATTTAAAGGCAAATAAAAAATATAAAAGTAAAATAAAGTATATGCCACTGCCATAACAAAAAAAATCCTAGTATTAAATTTCATTTCGACAATTCGAACAAAGGCGAATTTAATTATTTACGCAGCGAAAAATAGGAACAGGAAAGTATTCTTTAAAACACAAATAGGGAACTTGGATCTAACAGCACCCTCAGATAAATGGATCATACAGATGTATTTACAAGGTATTTTTGAGAGTAAAAATCGAAGGGACATGAGGTTATTGGCACCTATTATAGAACCATTGTCCGAAATCATCTGTTTCTTCGGATTAACCAAGAATCTGAGAGAATTATGAGGGTTCTTGAAGAGGTTGAAGTCCAATCACCGGCACTCTCTCCACTACAGCCACAACTATCGTCCGCGCCATTGCCATGGACTCGAAGGAGGCGGCGGGGGCCGGACCAGCTTATGTTGGAAGAGGCGGCAGGCTGGGGGCTAGCAATGCCCGAAAATAAAGTGTGGCAATGCCATAAATAAAAAATAAAATTATATGCCACTGCCAATTATATGCAATTGCCATAAAAAAATAATAAAGCATAAGCCACTGCTATAGGAGAAAAATATATATATAAAAGTAAAATAAAGTATATGCCACTGCCACAACAAAAAAAAAAGAGAAAAAAAAGACCTAGTGTTAAATTTTATTTCGACAATTCGAAGAAAGGAGAAACAAAAAAATTAACTTAGCAAAAAGCCTTATTTATTACCATTTAAGTGAAAAATAGGAACAGAAAAAGTATTCTTTAAAACAAAAATAGGGAACTTCGGATATAACGACACCCTCAGATAAATGGGTCCTACAGATGAGCATTTAAATGAGCAAAATGCCGGTTTAGCTCTTGTGGCGCCATCTCTCAAAAGCACCGCATTACAGCTGACTTGTAGGTAAAAGGACATAAAAAGTGAATGCTGCAGTTGCTGCGAAATTTGATTATTTCCTCTTGCTTCTTCAAGATCTGTGTTATTGATTCTCGTAATGGGGTTGATCTAGAGCAGGTTGTCACTTTCCTTGTGTTTGGGTGGCTATTTACATCTCCATTTCATATTGTGAGCTGTATAGGACTGTGGTCCAATGTTCCCACATTTATCGTGCAGGAGTACGTTCAGAAACGCCTACAGAGTACACATTTCTTACATTTCTGTTACAGTTTGTGTTCAAAAATAAGGAATTTTTACAGTCTGGATTACATTTTTAGCGCTTAGAATTCACTGTTTTGTGTACAGAGGGAGTACATTTCTTACTGCAGTAAATAACGCAGCATTTATTTATGTTTTTTACTTTGACTTTGAGGTTAGGTGGGAAGAAAAAATAAAAATAATAAAATTTTTGTTGTACGTGTGCCTATACTTTGCCTATACATTGGGTTCAAATGGGCCATTTAGTTATTTTTACCATTAATGATGAACCGTATATTACTAATGGATATATTTGCCTCAAAATGTTGAAGGTATGTAAAATAATACAAAAAAAATATTCTGAAAGTATTTAGGGCTTTTTATTATATTATTATAGGCTGTTTATTAGGCCGTTGCTGACGTACCGCCCAATTTTCAATTGCTAATTGCTATGTCTTTTAATTACAGACGGCTCATTGCAAAAAACAAAATTGACGGAAGAGCTTAAGGAAATAGTTAAATCGAATTTTCCAAGCTTTGAACTCCATCCTGAAGTTGATGAGTTCATTAACAGCAACAAGAATACAAATTGCAATAATAATGACATGGACTTGGACATGGACAGTGAAATTGTTGAATCTGTGAGCAACAAAAAGTAGGATCATAATTCAACTGAGCAACTAATTTCTCTACGCAAACACTACAGCAAACTTCGAGTCCACATCAATACAAAATGATAGTGTTTGGGATCAAATAACGGCAGAAATGAAGGGGTACACTAGGTCCCAAGTAAAAGACAGATAGCAGTATCTAAAAAGAAGATATTTAAAGAAAAAAGAGAATATGTCAGCGCGGAAAACTGGGGAAGAAACAGTGAAATTTGAATACTTTTCAGATATTGACGATATTCTGGGACAAAAGCCCACAATTTATTGCTTCCTTCTCAAGAGGTTTAAAAGTTACAGAAGAGGCAACAGGAAGTAAAGAAGCTAATAGTGAGATAGAAGAAAATGTTCTGGAGGAGCTGGCTAAAAAAATTAAAATGAGACCATCTCTAATTTTTTTTTTAAAATATCATGAAGACAGTATGGAGAAAGAGGAGAGCAGAA
This sequence comes from Pissodes strobi, assembly GCA_016904865.1. Classification (NCBI taxonomy): domain Eukaryota; kingdom Metazoa; phylum Arthropoda; class Insecta; order Coleoptera; family Curculionidae; genus Pissodes; species Pissodes strobi. The sequence goes on along the minus strand of MU185628.1, from coordinate 18,783 downwards.
ATAGGCGTCACAATAAAAAGATGGAGATAAAAAAGAAAACACTTGAAATGTTTTCTGAGAAATTTGATAAAATTATTGATAAACTTTAGTCACTAAGAAATAGTTAGTAGGTATATTTTTATATTTCTTTTTCCTTGTTAAGTTACCTAATGATTAGTTTAGTTTTTTACGTAAACAAATGCTTATTGGCATTTGTTTTTTTTTTGTTACTAGGTAACAAAATTACTTTTGAGAAGTTACCTTAAAAAAGTGTAGTGATGAGTTTTCTTTTCAAAGAATGTTTAAGTTTGTTTTTTGTTAGTTAAATGTTTTGTACAGTTCTGTACTTAAGTTTCAGTTACTCGTTTATTTCTAATATTTTTGCGAAAAAATAGTGACTTGCTTGCTTTCTTTTTCCTACGAATTAATATTTTATTTTATATAGGAAGACTTTCATTTTGCGTTATCCTACCAAGAGATTTATGGATCATTTAGGGAAAATCTACTAGGGGAAAAAATCTGCTAAATTAAATACCTACAAATTATTCAAAAATAGGCATTTATTGACGGAAATAATAAAATTTTCATTACAAATGTTTATGATATAAAGAACATAGATCTTCAATTAAAACTACAAAAAAATCTTATTCTATTTCTTTCTCTAAACAGATCTGTGCCGAGCTGATCTCTTTTCATCCTGGCTTCATTGTTGGCAATATTAGCTCCATGCTCTCTATTTCTGATATCCAATTCGTCAGCAGCGTGGTTTAGTGCTAAATGCTGAAGACCCTCCTCAATATATATTTCTTCTCCCTCCCGATTTCGACATATGTTGTGAAGCACACAACAGGCAAGAACTGTGCCAGGAATCATGTCCGTTCTATTCATGTCCAGATATTTGAGGCGCCTGAATCTACCAAATAAAAGCGCAAAAGATCGTTCAATGGTCTGCCTAGTTTTAGCTTGTTGCTGATTAAAGAAGATTTTTGCTGGTGTTAAATTCCCTCTGTTAATGTAGGGTGGAATACACCAAGTTAGGAGAGGGTATGCTTTGTCCCCTATGATGTATTGGTTTTCTGAAATGAATATATCTAGATCATTTTGAATATCATTAAAAATATATGAATTTCGGAAAATCCGGTTATCGCTTATAGATCCAGGATAACCTACAAACGCATCTGTAAATTTTAGGTTTGGATCACACACCGCTAAAATAGAATCACAATTTTACATTAAGCTTAATACATTAGATGTATATTATACACCTCATTCCAGGTATTTTTTTCCAATAGAAATACTGATATGAATCAAAGTGATGATCATGAGAAACAGACTAATAAACATAGCCACATACGACGATCCAATAGCCCAGTCAGTCTGTAATCTCGGGTACGTTGAAAAGCTCCGACAAAGATTGGATCGGTGGACAGCTCTAGACGGTTGTTCTTCAAACCACATCCAGCGAATGTGGTCTCAACGATTGGAAAGTGGCTATTCCGGAAATGGTCTTGCATGTAGACGTAGGGCCGGATGCGCGAAGACTGAGTCCCTGTCTCACGTACTCCAGGGCTGCCCGTCAACTCACTGGAAACGCATTGCGCGACATGACTGTATCGTCAAGCATGTAGAGAAGCTAGCATCGTCTAAAGGATGGAAGGTGCAGATCGAAGACCCGATCCGCTTGGAAGATGGACAGCTGAGGAAACCGGACCTGCTTATGGTGAGAAATGACGACGTTGTGGTGTGCGACGTAACGGTTTCGTGGGAAGGACGCCGACCCCTCAGCGCCGCACTCGCTCACAAAGTATCCTACTATTCAGAGGCACGAGTGCTAGATGCGCTTCGGCGTAAATTTCCCCATAAGAACATATATGTTGAGGGATGCATATTGGGAGCAAGGGGAATCTGCCAAAGTGCAACAGTAGGATCGCCAGCATACTAGGATTAAGCGGGTATGAGATACGTCAGCTCGTGTGCAAAACTCTCATCGGAAGCATCGCGATACAGACACTTCAACGCACTGAACTTCGGCGGGTATTAGTTGTTCGTCTTAGTCTTAGTGTTTCTGTATTTTATGTCTTACGCTTCTAACATCTCCCTCCAAGGAGGGATGCTCTTAGTCTATGTGTCAGTTTATGTTTCATATATATGTACCTTTTTTAAGTGGCGTGTAGAATAGAATTGAATAGAATCCTTTATTTGACTATTTCTGTGTCAGAAAAAAAAATAAAAACAATTATATAAAAATATAACATGAACTATAAAATAACATATATATGACAAACAATCCTTTTTTTATAAAAGTTCATTAAAATTTGAATATGATAAACATTCATTTACAGAACAGAAACATTGTTTCAGCAAAAAACGTTTTATTACCGTCTTAAACTTAGAAAGTTTATAGTGTTGAACCTCACTCGGAAGAACATTGTACAAATGCAAATTCAAAGAGTTGTTTTTTGATTTTGTTAGCCTATACTTGGGAATAGTAAGTACGTCCTTTCTCACATTATAAGTATGCAACTTATTTGACGAGCTGATAGTGCCTCTCTTTTCATGAATTTCAATAAGGCTAAAATAGATAAAAACACATGGAAGAGGCATGATTTTAAGTTCTTTAAATATGGGCCTGCAGTGGTCCCTATAAGTGGCATTGCTCAGAATACGAACCACTCTTTTTTGAAGTCTAAATATTTTTAATGCATAAGAACCATTTCTCCATAACACAACCTCATACGATATTTTTGAATGAAATAGACCAAAATAGCATACTCTCAGGATATCAAAACCCACAAAGGTTCTCAAACGACGAAACAAAAAAGTTAGACTGGAGAGCTCTCCACCAAGGACATTAATATGACAGGACCAGTTAAGACTGTCATCAATAGTGATGCCAAGCAGCCTAACCGAATTATTCATGGCAAGTGAATTATCGGTAGGGATCAGTAATTTCTGAGTTTTCACTCTATTTAATTTTAATTTGTTAGAGTTAAACCACGTATGTGCCTTATCAACAACAGAAGCAGATACCCGGTCCAAAAGAGATACATCCTTGCAGTATGAAACAAAAGTGGTGTCGTCGGCAAACTTAACAGTTAATGCGAGTGTCATGAAATAACAAAGGTCATTTATAAAAACTATGAACAACAGAGGTCCTAGAATTGACCCCTGCGGAACTCCACTATTTAAAGACAAAAGGAATGTTAAATGATGAATGATAAAATAAACAGAGTACAATATGGAGATTGTACGGAGACCAATTCGATTGTTAATACTGGGTTCTGTATGCCTTACAACTAAATCCCCTATATACTACTATAAAGTGATCACTTTGACGTTCACTAAGCTAATTACCACTAGGTATGCGTGCGCTAATAGCTGCACCGATTATGAATGTAGCAATGATAATATGCAGCAATGTTCCGACCGCTTCGCCCCTGTACTCAGCGCCGCTGATATTCTGACATCCGCCAGCCAGTGAAGCTAACAGCGGGCCTCGGGGCCGTCAGGCGGTCCGTACACATTTTTATTTTTAAAACACACAACTTACGGTTTTAATTCCTGTAAGAAGTATAATAAACATCAAGTTTAAGTACAGCGACCTGTTTTCATTCCGCTACACGATCAGTGGTCCTTCGAGCCGGATTGGATAAAGATTTACACGAAGAAATCAGCCAAAATAGGAGGTAGTTTGCAACAAGGTCATTTCGTTCCTTTCTAATATTTTCCTGGCAGCCAGAAAGTATTGTTTCGATGGCCTGGCCCCTAATAATATAATTATAATAAATAATTTTGATATTGGAGTTATGTGTACAGAAGTTGCTGACGATACCAGAAGCTTCCAAGAAACTGCTTTATCTGCTTTGCTGTTATGTATCAAGTCGTTTTAAATCATTGTTAACACAATTATTATCTGCTTAAAGCTTGTACTGTAAAGACGTATTTAGAAATAAAAATGTTTTAAAAAAATCGGTTTCTTCTTCAAAGAACATAAGTGGCGCAGTCGGTAGGATAGTGCGGCAACGGTTTAATCGAATCGATCGGTGAAAAATCGTGGCTTGGGTTTCAGCCTTTTGGCACTATCCCCAAAAAATCTACGTTCAACGAAGGAATTTCTAGAGAAGGCTTTCCGGGCAGCAAGCAGCAAGAATCGGGAAAGGACAAGAAGAGTCAGACAAACGCGTGTTATGAATCTATAAGTGCTTTTTTTCCTTTTCACCTTTCCTAAACCCTATGAATAAGGATTTTAGAAAAAATAGTTAGGTTTTGCATTGTGCATATCAGTCTATCGCAGACAAATGTGTTAGTTTTAAAAAAATAATATATACTAAACATATATACTGTATGTTTAATTTAAAAGATATAGCGGAGTGTTTATCCGCAATTTCTGATATTGAAAGTAGCCAATTTTCTGGCTTAGAAAGTTTAAATTTGCCAAATAAAATGGCTCCACATAAAGATGATCTACCCAAAGTTAATTGGGATTTATTTAGAAGTAAAGTAGATATAATTAAATCATATGATGGTAACAGTAATACATTAAATAAATTCATTAAAAGATGTGACGATCTTGTTAACCAATATAAGGCATTTAACGATAACGATTTAAATCAACATATTTATGACTGTATTCAAGAAAAGTTAACCGGCCGAGCCAAAACTATGGTTGGCAATCGTGCCGAATTACAAAATTGAGATACCCTAAAAATAGCTTTATTACAATGTTTTTCTGATCGTAGGAACCTTGATTGCTTAGTTCAGGAATTAACAAGAACAAGACCCTGCAAGGGCGAACATTTAAGTAATTTTGGTAGTAGATTACAATTAATTAGAAGTAATGTTGTTCAAAGAATCTGTAAGGATCCTAACCTTAATACTAATGAAAAGTTGTGTCATATTAATTATTATGAAAAAACCGCATTGAGTACATTTATTGCAGGTTGTACAGGTACGGTTAAAAATAATATGCATCTTAAACAACCAGTATCATTAGAAGATGCTATGGCATATGTAAGCGAATTCGAGAATTTTGAAAATCTTTATGGTAATTTCTTTGATCCGAACAATTACACTCCAAATTTTAGACAAAATAATTTTCAACAGCAGCAAGCTCCAAATAATCCGGTAAATCAAAATTATAATTTTTCGCTTAATCCAGTTCCATTTAATACATATGGACAAAACCCGAATTTTTCTACAATACCAAATTGGCCTAATCAACCTATAAACATTCAGCCCCGATAACTTCCACCCCGCAGATATCCTACAAATAAAGAAGTGTTTGGCTGTCCACAGAATGTGTTTAGACCAAACCAAATACCACCAAACCAATTACCAAAACCTACACCAATGTCTACTGTTTCACGAAATCCCACAATGATGACAAATAGAGGAATTACATAGTAATGAATATTGTGATAATACTGATAATACAGAAGACGTATATTACACTGATAGCTGTAATAATTATTCTGCTAATTATTATGATGAACACCAAACTTATTACGAGCCCGTAGGTCCTGACAATGACCTAGAAAATTACCAAATGTCGGATTTTATTGGCCAAAACGCCGAAAAAAATAATCAAACGCATACCGATAGTAATACCCAAAATGTTCTGGAAAAGGGGCCAGACGAACAGATATGATAGAAATTAATATTTCTTCAAATAATGCCTTGTCCTATGTCGAAATAAATAATCCTAAAGTTAAACTATTAATTGACACAGGTAGTTCGCGATCTATTTTAAAACCATCTATTGCCGAGCAATATTTTCCCCATTGTATATATCAATTTAATAATACGATCAAAACAGCTGTGGGAAGCGAAACTACTCGTTGTCAGGCGTTTTAATTTCATTTTATTCGACATTCATGATTATTTTGATGGAGTTTTAGAACTCAGGATTTAATGCATTTAAACCTTAATATTGATTTAATTAACAAAAAATTTGTTGGTCCAGGAATTGAAATGTCATTCAAGTATAGACAATCAACTGAGGTACATTTTTCATTTTCTGTATGCCCATACGAAAAAATAATAAAAAATATTCCCGTTAGTATATACAGCGGAGATATTTTAACAAGACCAGAAAAAATAAATGATCTTTTTATTCCCCAAATAGTGTCCCGTTCAAAAGAAGGATTCGCTCCTTTAGAAATCATAAATAATTCGGAAAAAACTATTTCAGTTACTTTAACGCAACCCATACCTGTTGACTCTTTTGAACTATCTTGTTATGAAATATTTATATTTGAAAATGTAAGTCATATGTTTCAAAATAACCCAAATTTTCAATCAAATTATGATAAATGCGACATAGAAAATCTTCTTCGCATAGACCATATGAATTTCGAAGAAAAATCTTCCATCCTAAAACTATGCAGACAATTTCTTCTTCTTTAAACTTCTTCTCTAAACCAGGAGATAAGTTAACTTTTACGTCAAAAATTAAACATAATATTAGGATCAGTGATGAAGTCCCTGTCCATACGAAAACTTATCGTTACCCATATTGCCATAAAAATGAAGTTCAAACTCAAATTAACGATATGCTCGAAAAGGGAATAATACTACCCTCTTCAAGTCCATGGTCATCGCCGATATGGATCGTTCCGAAAAAATTGGACGCATTCGGTCAGCAAAAATGGCGAGTAGTGTGCGATTTTCGAAATATTAACTAAAAACCATAGACGATCGTTACCCCATACCAAATATTACCGATATCCTTGATAAGCTCGGTAGAGCCCAATACTTTTCGACCCTCGATTTGGCCAGTGGGTTTCGCCAAATTGAGATGGACGAAAATTCAATTGAAAAAACAGCTCTTAATGTAAATAACGGTCATTTCGAATTTTTAAGAATGCCGTTTGGCTTGAAGAACGCACCGTCAACTTTTCAACGTGTCATGGACGAAGTTTTAAAAGAACTGCAAAATAAAGTATGTATGGTCTTTATGGATGATATAATAGTTTTTAGTACTAGCTTGCAAGAACATATCCAAAATTTGCAATTAGTATTCTCAAAACTGCGTGACGCAAAAATAGGAGCGAGGAAGAACCTGGCCATGGAACTCGTCCCCATTAATATACCTAGTGATTCTAGTCTTGAGTGCTTACTGGTAAAAATAAAAATAAAAAAGAAATTCTTTTATGTGTGTGGTGTGTATGTTCCACCAAATGTTAATATTGATGTATATGTGCAATGTTTTAATATTTTTGAATCTGTTTTAGATAAGGATGTAAGTATTATTATTTTAGGAGATTTTAACCTACCACACTATGGGAACGAAGGCTGTGAAAAGAGTAAGTTGTTGAATAATTTCTTAAATTATTATAATTTGGATCAGCTCAATACTGTGTATAATGTAATGAGAAGAAAATTAGATCTTGTACTGTCAAATATGCCCATAACTAACCTGGAACATTTCGGCAATCCTATTCTTAATGAAGATCAATACCATCCGGCTTTGAGTATGGTCTTATCAATATCTATAAATCGCACTCTAAATCAAAATAACAATGCATATGAGCATATTTATGACTATCCAAAGGGTGATTTCTATTTGTTGTACAGGTTATTAAAAGATGTTAATTGGTCAGAGCTTGAAACAGCCTCAGATGTAGAGAAATGCACCAATATGTTTTACCAAAAGATTTATGAGTGCCTGGACTTGGCAATACCCAAAAAGAAAATTAAAAAATACTGTTTAAGCACCCAAAGTTATCCAACATACTTTTCACAAGAACTAAAGAAAAATATTAAATTAAAAAAACGCCTTCACAAACAAATTAAAAAGGGCAATGCTAGCTTTCAACTGCAAAATGAATATAATGAGATTAGAAGAGCAATCAAATATCAAACTGCTAATGAATTACAAGCCTATCATCAGAACGTTGAAAAAAATGTAAAAACTGATCCTAATAGCTTTTGGGACTTTGTCAGGTCTAGGCGTTCTGGACCTAGTATCCCTGCTGAGGTGTGCTATAAAGGATGTACTGTTAGCGGTGCCCAGGAAATAGCTGACACATTGGCTTTGTATTTTAGCCCTGTATTTCAACAATCTGAAAAACCAAACTTTGATGCTTGTAATGGTAACTTCTCGTTCGCTCCTATCTCAGAAACTCAAATACAGGCAGCCATTAAGAAGTTAAAAGCAAAAAAGGCCACTGGCAATGATAATATCCCCTCTTACATTTACAAAGGTTGTTGTAATATTCTGTGCATTCCATTGAAAGCTCTTTTTAATCTTTGTCTTAGAACAAACACATTTCAGATACTCTTAAATATGCTTTGGTTACTCCAGTCCTCAAATCGGGCAATAATTCTCTGGTTGACAATTACAGGCCAATTAGCGTTTTAAACTCTCTTGCAAAAATATTTGAGAACATTTTGTATCAAGATATTCTGGGCTCTTTTATGCATAGGTTCCCTTTGGAACAGCATGGTTTTCTGCCCGATGTCTCAACTGTTACCAACCTTGCCATCTTGACCGAAGCAGCTGCTGAAGCAATTAACAACAAAGAACAATTGGATGTTGTTTTGACAGATTGTGCGAAAGCCTTTGATCGAGTTGATCATGGTCTGTTGGTGAACAAGTTGGGTGAATTTGGGTTTTCGGGGAGTGCATGTAGGCTTATGGCATCATACCTAACCTTAAGGCCACAGCAGATTAAAATTGGTAAGCATTTATCAAAGAAGAACATAATAACATCCGAGGTGCCCCAGGGCAGTAATCTTGGGCCCCTATTATTCATAATTTTTCTGAATGATTTGCCAAAATGCCTAAAATATGCCAAGTCCCTCATATTTGCTGATGATTTTAAGATTTACATGCAAATAACTTGCCTCCAGGATTGTATTGAGATGCAAATTGATTTAAATTCAGTGTCCCAGTGGTTTGAAGAAAATAAAATGTCTTTGAATATTGCCAAATGTCATATATTAACTTTTACACGAAAAGCACAATTTATAAATTTTAATTACAAAATTGATAATGTCTTGTTGAGTCGGGAAAGTGAATGTAAGGATCTTGGAGTCTGCTTTCAGTCTAACCTAAAATTTAATCAGCATTATGAAGCCATTGTGAATAAAGCATATAAGATCCTGGGTTTTATAATAAGGAATGCAGAGCACTTTACAGAGATTAACACTATAAAAATTTTGTACAACTCACTGGTTCGACCTGTCTTGGAGTATGCCTCTATTATCTGGGCGCCTAAAACATTGACTCATATTGATATGATCGAAAGGGTACAAAAAAGGTTTTTAACATATCTGTATTTAAAAACACATAATACATATCCATACATGATCTCTTATAACAGTATGCTAACAGAATTTAAAATTGTGCGGTTAAGCGTTAGGCGTGGTTTGAATGATATCTTGTTTATTTACTATATAATTAATAATTTAAAATATAAGAGGTGTTCCCTAATAAATAATGTATTCTTTGCTGTTCCTAGAGTCAACTTGAGAATAAGAGACAACAAACTTTTTCATTGTTCACCTCTAAGTAATTCTCCTATTAACAGAATTATGCATGAGTGTAATAGTTATATACAAAATCGTGATGTAGATCTCCTCTTAACTACTGTGAGACAAATTAAGACTGATTTTAAATTTGAGTAAAACATCCTAATCTCATGTATTTGCTTGTAAATTTTTTTCTATGTAGTTCCTATGTTGTTATTATGTTATTTTTTTTTTATCTTTTTTAGTTGTAAGTATATGTTTTGTTTCTATTCTCAAGAATTTAAGTAGTAGTTATATATATTGTTTTGCCTTTCTGCAAGCTAGTAAGCACTCCTACATGTAACTACATTTAAAATGTGTTTGTAAGAGTTACAATAAATAAATAAATAAATAAAAATAAAAATACAGCTCGACAAATGTGAACTCTTACGTCGAGAAGTCGAATTTCTTGGTCATATAGTAACACCAGATGGAATTAAACCGAACAACAAAAAATAATAGCCATTCAAAAATTTCAAATTCCTAAAACACAACGCGATATTAAATCATTCCTTGGTTTATTAGGGTATTATAGGAAATTTATAAGAAATTTTGCTAAAATTACTAAACCTTTGACCCAATGTCTCAAGAAAAATGAAAAGGTAAAACACACAAAAGAGTTTATTGAATGCTTCAATACGTGCAAAAATCTTCTTACATCCGAACCTGTGTTATCTTATCCTGACTTTTCATTACCCTTCGAACTTACTACAGACGCATCAAATTTCGCGGTAGGCGCAATTTTGTCCCAAAAGGACCACCCCATATGTTATGCCTCGAGAACGCTGAACCCAGCTGAAATAAACTACTCGACGATTGAAAAAGAATCGAAACATTTGTAAATAATTGCACAATTTGTTTAAAAAATAAATATGATCGCAATCCACCAGTAATAAAATTCATCTTACTCCTACTAGTTCTAAACCACTAGATCATATTCATATGGATGTATTTAAGATATCCAATGAATCATTTTTGACAGTAATTGAAACATTTTCTCGTTATGGTCAGGCCTATCATCTAGATAGCCTTACAGGACCCTCGATATTGGAAAATTTATTAATTTTTATCACTCATCACGGATTACCACTAAAAATCACTACAGAGTGTGGTACGGAATTTAAAAACAAAGAAATGGAGGACTTTTGCAAATTATATAAAATTGATGCCCTTTACATAACAGCAAAAAATAGTAACTGGAAAGATTCCATGCAACTCTTATCGAACATTACAGATGTTTAAAAGAGAAAAATTCCCACCTCACACCTATTCAATTGATTAAACGCACAGTTTTAGCGTATAATAATTCGTTTCATAGTGTCACGTTTGAAGTTTTAAAAGGCCATATAAATAGCCCCAATCCTTTCGATATAAATGATCATATGATTGTCTCAAACTACGTTCAAAATCATAAAGAAAATACCAACTTTCCTTATAGAAAAATCCAAGAAATTAATGCCCAAACGAAAGAAAAAATTATTACTAAACAAAACGAAACACGAAATGAACCCTCGAATTTCCTCGAATCAGACCCTGTCTATATAAAAACGAAAGCTGGAAATAAAATCTACCTAAGTTCAAAAAAGCGGAAATTAAATATCAGACACATAACACACTAATAACTGATAAAGGTATATATCATAAGAATATTGCTAGGAAGCCAAGAATTAAAAGAAAATCGAATTTTCAGGGAAAAAATGGAAAGGATGACACCGATCCTGATCCTGCTATTCCAAGTACTTCAAACGAATAGCCAATCCACTGATATTCAATTAAACACCATCAAGAATCCAATACTTCCTATACAATTAGGACAAGCTAAACTTATTTATAGTAAACACACATTTTTACATTAGGTAGATTTAAACCCAATAATCGTAGAGTTAAGAAAAATGGTTAAACACTTCTTGGTAATAAAGAAATATTTAAGTCAGCAAAATACTACTAACCCCATGTCTTATGACGGTCTTTCAGAAAATATTTTATTGCGTACGGAATATCTAATGCAAACTACGCAGGAAAAACTCGAAAATCTCTATCCACACATTCGTAGAAGTAAAAGAGGCTTACTAAATATAGTGGGGAGTGCTAATAAATGGTTATTAGGCACGTTAGATGCTGAAGACGGAAAACGATATAATAAAGCCATCATGACTTTGGAACGGAATCAGAAAAACATTATAAGTGAGCTGAATTCCCAAATTTCACTCTCAAAAAACTTAATTAATAATTATAACAAGACTATTTCCGTTTTACAAAATAACCAAAAGAAACTTGAATATAGTTTAAATATTTTTCAAGGAGCTATTCAGAATACTATTACAGATCTGAGTAACTACATTAGCTTTCACGGTATCAAATTAAATGCATTGCACAATTCGATAATATAAAGTCTAGAATTACAAAAAATGCTAGAATTTCTAAGCGGAATGTACAATACGAATGAAATACCTAATTTTAAAAATATACTCTCATATTACCAATTGTTAGGTGTTCAATTAACCTTTTCTGGTACTAAGTTGATATTCGCTATTCACATACCTATCCTTAGACCTGAAAATTTGAACCTATATCACCTTTTTCCTATCATAAAAAACCAAAGAGTATTTATCCCAAAATACCCGTATTTGGCTCAAGCAGACGAAAAACACAGTTTGCTGAACTAATTTGTCCTTTACTCGAAGAAACCTACCATTGCACGGAAGATTTTCATCCACAAGACCCATGTACTCTTCAGCTGATGCAAGGCTCTCCAATTGACAATTGCCCAATTGTCCAGCTCAAAACACAAGAAACGATAACAGAACAAATAACGTAAGAAGAAATATTGGTTCTTCCAGCCACAAAGGAAAGAATCTTTTCCAAATGTAAGTCCGATCAACATATTGAAATTAACCTGCCCACATTGATAAAAATCCCGAAAACTGGTGAAGTAAGGATTAAAGAAAAAAAGTTTATCAATGACCTCCAAATTACTCAAGGGAAACCGCTTATCCTACCCGAAATCCAAATGGAAAGTTTGAAAACCGATATAACTAATGAAACACCGAATTTAACACAATTAAATATCGAAGAAATATACCACCTGAAGGACCTAGCCAATCACCTATCACCTATAAAAGAAACATTCGATGGACCAATCGATGGATTCCCAATTGCCTATGGAATCATCCTGCTATGTGTGGCCATCATCCTGCTCTTCGTATTACTTCGGCAACGGAAAAAACTAATTTTGGCATTCCGAAACCGATACCAGAGAAGAAGAGAAAGTCCCCAAAATGGAGAAATGGAAGAAATCAATTTGGACCCTTCCAACCCTTCAAAACCAACATCCGTTGTTTTTTCATCCTAAGGAGGGCAGAGTTATGTGTACAGAAGTTGCTGACGATACCAGAAGCTTTCAAGAAACTGCTTTATCTGCTTTGCGATTATGTATCAAGTTGTTTTAAATTATTGTTAAAATATTTATTCTCTGCTTAAAGCTTGTACTGTAAAGTATATTTAGAAATATAATTGTTTTTAAAAAATCGGTTTCTTCTTCAAAGAACATAAGTAACTGGATCCATGTGCTCTAGAATGTAACCATTTTCAATATATACCTACCTAAGGGTTCTCTAAATAAAGGATTATTATTATTATTATTATTATTATTATCATATAAAAGTAAATTAAAAGTAGGGGACACTGTTGTACCTTGAGCATAGTGTACCTTGAAACGAATTTTATGTAAAATCAATGTCGCCATCTAGCAACCTAACCGAGAGGTATATTGTTGGTTTGTTCCGTCGTGATCCATTCATTCCTGTTTTAGTTGTGGCGGTCGCGTTTTGTTGTCGTCACGTGAAAAAATAGTTTTTACTTCTTAAAAGTAAATATATAGCTTGTTCTTTGTGCGCAATTTTTTACTACCATTATAAGTTATTAAACAAGTTGTAAAATTTATAACGTAGGTTGATTGATGGTGAGTACAAATGATGTTCGATAGTTAGCTTTAAACATAACCTATTCAGTAGTAAGCCATTTTTGTTTGCATATGATGCCTCTTGTACCTCGAAACATCAACACCTCTTGTACCTTGAAACATGTTCTAAGGTACACGATCTTTAGTTTATGTTTCTTTTTTATTACAGAAATTAAGTTTACCATGCCACGTAGTAAAACCGGTAAGAAGAGGGATCCAGTAGATCCAGTCTCTTTAAAAAGAGCTTTAGAAGCAGTAAATACCACAGATCCGGCAAAGAAAATGAGCTATAGGGAGGCAGCTGATTGATGTCTTTCGTATTAGTCTTGCTACACTTTCAAGAGAGTCTAAAAAGTTTAATGAAACAGGAAGATATGTATACGAATATAGTGTGAATTATGCAGTTAGGCAGGTGTTCAGTAATATCGAAGAAAATAGCCTGGTAGAATATATTCAAAAAGTAGCAAGGATGCAATATGGATTGACAAAAAACGGCGTACCAGATTTAGCTTACAAATTTGCCGTAGCAAATAGAAAAACATATCCTGAGTCTTGGAACGCCGAGAAAATAGCTGGAGAGGAGTGGATGCGTGGTTTCCTTAAAAGACACAGGGATAAATTATCAATTCGTAAACCTGAGGCGACGAGTTTAAGCCGTTCAACGAGCTTTAACCGGACAAATATTAACAGTTTTTTCGACAATATAAAAAATGTTTTGGACCAATTTCCCCAAACAGAATTTGGAATCTGGATGAAACCGGCCGAAGTACAGTTCAATCACAATCAAAAATTGTAGGACCAAGAGGAATTAAACAACTCGGTAGTGCAACTTCAGCTGAAAGAGGGAGCCTGGTTACTATGATAGCAGCAGTAAACGCGACTGGAAACTCCATTCCACCCATGTTGATCTTCCCACGGGTATTTTTTAAGGACCGGATGATATTTGGAGCACCTCCTGGAACCATCGGAGCCGCGACTTCTTCTGGATGGTCAAATGAACAGATGTTCTTAAAATTTTTGGACCATTTTATCCAGATCGTAAAATGTTCAAAAGATGAGCGCGTGGTATTATTTTTAGATAATCACGAATCACATCTTTCTGTGGAAGCAGTAGAAAAAGCTTCCGATAATGATGTTATAATGGTAACCTTCCCCCCGCATACTTCTCACAAGCTCCAGCCACTTGATTTAACCATTTGTGGACCCCTTAAGACTTATTATAGTCAAGGTGTGGAGGCATGGCTTTTCAACAATGGAGGAAAAACATTTGACATTTACTGAGTAGCGGAGGTCTTGGGGTCTGCTTTCCCTCGGGCTTTTACACCAAGCAATGTTATAAGTGGTTTTAAATCTTCGGGTATATTTCCTTTCGACAGTGACATATTTTCCGAAGATGATTTTCTGAGTTCCTATGTAACCGATCAACCATTAGAAAACAGACAACCATCTAATGATTTAACTGAAATAACAGATGAACATTCCGAATTAGTAGTGACAACGACAACAAGCAGTAGCGACGTTAGAACGGAACCAATAGCTGGACCATCAAATGCTGAAAGCCCTCCATTTTTAACACCTAAAAATGTTAATAAAGAGGTAGTAGGAAAACATTTTGTTACACCAGAAGAAGTGCAACCATTTCCTAAAGCGGCAGCTCGAAATACTACAACAGATACACCTGAGAAAGAAGAAATAAAGAAATTGAAGGCGAATAAAAAGAAGATACAATCAGTAACCAAAGAAATAAGTTTTGACCAGAAAATTAGCAAGAAACCAAACAAACCTAAATATTCTTTGTCAAAAGGAATAAATTCTAAAACCAAAAAGAAAATAAGAATATCTCAGCCAGTTGAGACTTCTTCTGAAAGTGAAGAAGGTATGTCTTTAGCCTCAACTGACGATGAAGATAGTGCAAGTGAAGAATGCATTTTTTGTGGTAATACGATATGTGCAGATAGGGGTGGAGAAAAATGGAGTCGGTGCATCAAATGTTGCCGTTGGGCTCATAATCTGTGTGGTGATATCGAAGACAAAGACTGGAAAACGTACGAATGTGATTACTGTCGCAAAAAGTAGAGTAAAAAACCCGTTCTTGCAATTTAATGTTTTCGTTTAAAGAGAATATCCAAATAATTTAGGTTTTGTTTTGTAATTTTTGAATTAAACTTGTTTATTTTCCCTTTGTTTTTGTTTATTTGTGTATGTTTCAACGTACAAGACGTATGTTTCAAGATACAGCACCATGCTGTACCTTGTAACATAGTGAACTCCCCTCAACCTTATTTTGTGACAGGCATTTACTTTGTTTTTTTACCGATTTCGCTAAGGGAAGATATAAAGGTGCACAGATATATTATATTTAGCATTATAGATATTAAAAAAGTGTATCCGTCGAGATTTAGGGTATTAATTTATCAACAGTGTTCCTAGGTACGACAGTCTCCCCTAATTAATTCATTTTATACTCTAGAGAATCCAACGCAATTTCTTTGATTAAATCGGACTCCATAAGTCACGAAGAAGTTGATATTAAAAGTGAAGATGAAGAGGACATGTCAGATTCCAAGTAAGAAATTGAACATTGTGTTCTTTAGTGTTATGCATTATGAGTATGGAAGTTGTTACTTCCAGTTAGACCAGAGGAAACAAATTTCATCAATTTATAGACTATGATTGGCAATAATTAAACTCGAGAGATATGGGTTAGGGGCTCGAATCTTGCATGCTTTGTCTCCTATATTGGTAAATGAAACACTTTGTATTCCAAGCATAAAATAAAATGTTTGTCGTTCTACCAAAACGAGGTTCCCACCTCGGTCTGGTCTTCTAGTGTTAAATTATGTGAGCCTTTTAAAAAAAATGTAACTTGTTATTTATAGTCTAATGTGACTGTCGTCGTTTGATGTTGTTTGTTCTTCTTCTTGGATATGTCTTTTTGTTCCACTGACAAGTAACACTGATGATGGCTCCGACCGAAAGCGCTCTGTTACGTTAATTTAGAGGTCCTTTTGAGATTAAAATTTTATGCATGGAATACAAAGAGTGTTTCATTTAGTGAATTTCGTACATGCACACAGCCTTCACTCTTCATTTATTCCTATATTGGTGGTCACAGTCAGTCGGTCATTGGGTCTGATGTCGGTCGGCGACTATGGGGATTGAGTGCGGGGTTCCACAGGGGTCTGTCTTGAGACCTCTTCTCTTCTTGATCTATGTAAATAACCTTATCCAAATTAAAATTTCAGGAAGATTTACATTCTTTGCTGACGACACCTCTGTTGTATGGCACAGTGAGGATGCGGAACAACTTAGGAAAATAATTACTAATGACTTGTTAAAGATTAAAGAGTGGTGCAATGCCAGCCTTTCTTTTAATATTACGAAAACTAACATTGTAGGGTTTAAGTGCGATATGCACGGCTTGCAGTTGGGGGGACGATCCTCTTCGGGAAGCGGCGATGACTAGGTCCTGTGTGTTTTGATTTACGGCGAACTTAGGTTTGAAGTTGAGCGGGAGGCTTTTGTCGGGATGTTTTGCAATAAGAACGACGCGTTTGGAACTTGGCTCAGTGATGGTGCGAACAGTCTATTTTGCCCTTTTTGAATCGCACTTCAGATATGGAATTCCATTTTGGGGTGTTAATCGCCGGCATCTGCTGAATATTTCGTTTCTTCTTCAGAAGAAGGCTGTCCGCTTCATCGCAAATGTGGGCCAGAGAGAATCTTGCCGCTCATTTTCTATCTCAGAGAATTCTTGCTTTTACATCTTTGTTTATTCTTGAAACAGCATCACTGATATACAAGAATCGTCATAGCATTAAGGGTCCTGCCCCTCAGCATGTCACGCGGCAGGCACTCGACTTGCTCTTGCCAATACCAACAAGAACATTAACAAAAAATTCTTCGATTTATGAAGGCAGAAACATTTCTCGCCTATTCAGATTAGGACTGTCAGTAATTTAAATCGTTTCAGGTCTCTTAAGGCAGTGAACCTCAAAAATTAATAATAATAATTTGTGAGATTGGTAGTATAGACCATATGACCGTGGCATATTCAAGGTTTGACTTAACCAGAGAGCAGTACAGCAACCTTACGGTGTCAACTGGGAACTGGTCACAATTTCGCAGGACGAAACCCAACATTTATATAACCTTCAAGCTCACCCTAGACATATGTACAACCAGCGTTACCATCTCTTAAAAAATTACACCAAGGTCAATGGCTGTGCTAGAATAAGGCAAGATCTCTCCATTCAAACTGTAGCGAGTTACAATTATGTCGTCTACCGAAGAAATATGTTTCAGAGTTTAGGAATAGGTGGTTCGATTGTGTCCATTGCCAGAAGCCATCAAGATCTCTCTGGGAGCTTAGTACGAACCATGCGGCACACTAGAGCAAGCGACAAAACTCCTTGAGATTCTGTTATTCAACTTCACAGCTTCCAAAAAACTCCCGACCCAAGCAATTGCCTCGCCAGAAAAACCCATGGCAGTCAGCTTTGCGAAAAGAACATTGAAGTTTACCCTGTCGAAGGCCTTAGCGAAGTCAGTATCCAATTTCTCAATTCCAAAATCCGCTAAAGAAATAAAATCCTTTTTAGGACTTATTAGTTATTACCGCCGATTTATAAAAAATTTTGCAAAAGTAACAAAACCAATGACACGGTGTATAAAAAAAGATATAAAAATCGAACATACATCTGAATTTGTAAATGCCTTCGGACATTACAAGCAATTATTAATAAATTCACCAATTCTCCAATACCCATATTTCGCAAAGTCATTTCTTTTAACCACTGACGCAAGTAATTATGCATTAGGTACCGATTTATCCCAAGGAACGATTCCTAATGATAAACCCATAGCATATGCATCAGGGACTTTAAACGAAACTGAAACGAAATACTCAACAATAGAAAAAGAGCTTTTGGCCATAGTATGGGCTTGTAAATATTTCCGACCATATTTATTTGGCCGTAAATTTTATATTTATACTGACCATAGGCCATTAGTATGGCTTTTTAACTTAAAAGAACCTAATTCAAAATTAGTAAGATGACGTTTACGCTTAGAAGAATTCGACTATGAAATAATGTAAAAAAAGGTCGACAAAATTGCAACGCAGATGCCCTATCTCGAATACAATGAAATATCTATGAAAATGATTATCATTAATTAACAATCCCGATGACTCAAATGAAAATATATTACAATACTTAAGACAACTTGCTGAAAATCCAGTTCAAGATGATAACCCTATGCCAAGTACTAGTCAGCGAAATATTTTAGGCAGATTTCATGTGGTCACTCATCAGGGGTGCGTTCAACAC
>MU185627.1:64155-108121 GCA_016904865.1 Pissodes strobi | reverse complement strand
TAGCCCCTTATCACTGTAAATAACGCTGCCAAATTTCAACAAAATCGCACAAAGGATATTTAAGATATTTTAAAAGGGCCGACTTTTTTTTAAATGTTCAACACCCTGTATCTTGAAAACTAAGCATTTCTGGACCTACATTTATATCAACTTTTTTTCTTATTTTTGGATGATGAATCTCCGGTCGAGCGTTGGCGCATGTTTTTTGAAACACCCTGTATAAATAGTAAAATCAGATTTACACGCCAAAACTACACTAATAAAAAATGTTATAAGCACTAAAACCCAAGACGAAAATAAATGAAAGTGATTCATTTGTTGAGGCCAATTAATTCCAGTTATATATACTTACTACTTACGCTAAAATGTCAAATTAGATAAAATGACAACAACGAAGAAAACCAAAATGGAAAGAGAAGTGAGACAGGAAGATACTGTTTCCCCAAAACTCTTTACACTGGCGCTAGAAGGCGTCATCAAGACGCTAGATTGGGTAGAACGCGGTACTGAGGTGGACGGTAAGATGCTCAACCAATTGTGATTTGCTGATGATGTTGTTATCATTGCCTAATCGTCAGAGGAACTCCAGATAATACTCGAACAACTACATCACGCATCTGCAAAAGTGGGCCTCCGAATGCATCTTTCCAAAACTAAAATGTTAAACAGAAACGAAAAACTGTATATTTGGGGCATGCCATAAGACTCGGCCAAGAGAACCAAACAGCCGAAATTTCGAGAAGGATCAAACTTGGATGGGCAGCTTTTGGCAGGCTGAACTATATATTCAAGAGCAAAATTCCGATCAATCTAAAAAGAGACGTTGTCGATAAATGCGTTTTGCCGGTCATGACGTATGGCGTGGAGACGATGACGGTGAAGGGACGAAGCGCCAACAGACTAAGGGTGAGCCAGAGTATGGAAAGAGCCATGACGGGCATCAGCCTTCGCGACCGCATTAGAAACGAGGACATTCGTCGACAAACGAAGGTGACTGACATCATCGAGAAAATATCCAACGCTAAATTAATGGTCTTGGGCGGTACACTTAGTCGTCGTAGAGGAAAGATGAGCAAAAAGATTATTATGTTGGAGACATCCGAGCCATAGCTGGTAAAAATTGGATGAAGAGAGCACAAAACCGGAACGATTGGAAATATTTGAAAGAGGAGGCTTACATCCTGTAGTGGATAGATAGCGGCTGAAGGAGACTACTTACGTCCCTTTTGGAACACTAGTATGAAAAGATAATGAATGAAACGGATCGATAGGTAGATGATCATAAAATGGGTTTATTACCATAAGATGATTAATGTGGTTTGTTGCAAAGAAAAACGAAGTTGAGAAAAAGGAATAAACAAAAAGAGGTTGAGTAAACTGTAGTATCCACGGTATTCGGCTACTTAATATTATACTTAAATAAATTCGTATGGTGAAAGCAACTCGTTATTCGTATAGTAAAAAAAAACTCGCTATTAGAAGATAAAGTTAAAAGAAAAAGAACTATCTAGTCAAGTAAAGTCTAAAAAAAGAAATCGTCAGGTAACGGTTATGGGGTGCCTGTTATGTCAATTAGCAGAAACACACTAACACAAAAATCAACAAATTGTGGCATACAAAAATAATTTACTTCTAATGTAACAAGTCAGATAAAAACCTCTGTTATAAAAAAGAGACAGTAAACAATATCTAGCTACTAATAATCATTCATTATATATAAAATATAAGTAAAATAGATAACAATAAACACCAAATAACCAGTTGCGACATTAACCAGGACATGCTCCTGTAGTGTTCACACTGCTCGAGTCCACTAGAACGTAATATCAACTAGTAATATGGTGATTACAATGCGTAAAAACGCCCGTGAGCTCTAGAATAGTATACTTCACGCCATTAAAGTAGCCAACTTTGATTTTAAACCACAAAATTCAAGAATTGTCTCTAGTTACCAACCGTGATTCGTAGTGCTGTCTTTTTTTAAGACTTCGCCCGAGACCTCCTAACACAACAAGAACTTGAAGCTATAATAGCGGAGCTTTCAAATTTTGAAGCAGACGATAAATCTGATATTTTGGAAGAAGATATGGTTATACAGGACTATAGACAGGAATCTATGGAGGAATCAAAAGATGATAGTGTTCCACTACTTCATCTACAGCAGCAAATTTGTGTGGCAGCCACGATGACGGCTAGCTCTTCTGTCTCAGCTACAAATGAAATTTTTTAGGGAAGGTCCACACTCACAGTTAAAGCTAGTTTCACCCGAGAGAACACCAAGAATGATGAAAATGGTTCCTTGCATATTGAGGAAGTATCTGTAAAATTAGGTGGAAAAATGTATTTAAATGGCCCGGGAAAATAGGTAAACAATCAAGTCGGACTGCAAAAAGAAATCCGGTAATTCATCTTCCAAGAAATAAAGGTGTTGCTCATGATATAACTAGTGGGATTGCAGCTTGGTCCCTGATTTTTACGGATGATATTCAAACACTATCTATTCTTTCACCAACAAAGAAGTTGGGCTACAAAGAGAAAGGTATGCAAGAGATCAACCAACTGATGATGACGAGAATGTGGCTAATACAAAAGTAAGACAGTCCTATGTTAGAGACACAAATTTAGTAGAAATCAAACCATTATGTGTAATTTAGTACTACGCAGGGGCTCTAAACATGAACTCGGTAACAACAAAAGAACTTTTCAATAAGGTAACGGGAATTCCATTTTTCGGAGCTACAATGAGTGAAGTTCGCTTGATGATAAGAACACTAGAGAGCAACGACGCGAAACAAATAATTTTGCACCGATCCGTGATGTTTTTGAAGCAGTTATCTCCAAATGTAGTGAACTTGTACGCTAGATGAACAACTTGTCAGTTTCCGGGGCCGACATCCCTTTAAAATGTACATCCCTTCGAAACCAGACAAACACGGTATTAAGATGCAGGCGTTATGTTATGCAAAAACTTTCTGCCTTCTAAATGCTGAAGTTTACATTGGCAAAATTCGACACCTCAAAGTATTCCTGTAGCTGAATATTATACACTGAATCTGACAAAGCCAATTCATGGGACAAACCGTAACCTTACAACAGATAATTGGGTCACCTCCATACAGACAGCCCAAAAACTTACCACAACATTATTGCAACCTTAAAGAAAAACAGAACGAAATGCCAGATTTGTTTATAGAAGTGAGAGAGAGAGAAAAGAACTCAGCTATGTTTGGGTTCCAATGCCCCTGGAAACAAATTTATGCCAAATAGAAGGTCGTTCCTAAAAAAATTTGCCCAAGACCTTGTTACTCCATTGATGAGAGAACGCCTAGAAATACGAAGTTTGCCAATGGAACTCCGAGATGTCATTATGGCGCTATGTGACGCAAAAACTCATTGAAAAAATTCTAAATATGAAACCAGAATATATAAATCTAGAGCCATCTTCCTCTGGTAGGTGCGCCTTTTGTGAACGCAAAAAGACAGAAAATCAAGAGTTAAGTGCAAAAAGTTTATCTGTCTAAATCACCAAACGAAAGTCTGCCGCGAGTGTATTAACTGAGTTATAATATCGATATACACTTTTGATTAGCCTATAATTATCACATATAAACCGTTTGTATTTGTGGAAATTAATGTTTTATATCTATAGGCATTTTTTATTTGGGGTACACCTGTACCCCGGGTTGGAAAATGGGATAATTTTTAATGGGTAGTAATCCAGGGTTAAGATGTATCTTGCATAGCAGATAATTATTTAAGCAAAGACAACGTAAAAGGTTTAGATATCGACTATCAGCAGTGTAAATTAATCATTAATTAATATATGTAAAAAATATATTGGTTTTAGCGACTCCATGGTTAATCTGCTGGGCTGCCCTAGGCGACTCCCACAAGGAAATATACATAACCGATGAACACAATGAACTCCGACTAGAAGAAGGACATTTCTATAGCCAGGCACGAGAGACTTCTTGCAGACATGGGGTACTTCTTAGGTTAATGAAAGACTTTTCGTATAAAAAAACTTCCTCATTTAAACGAGAACTATTATTAACGTAGTCAAAGTAAACCTATTAAGATTTTTTTCAAATCTGCCAACGCTGAAATCAGCTAGCTGCCTCAAATGCTATACAAAACAGAACTTCTGACAAAAATGTGTCAATTCAGTACTAAATAAACAAAACACCAACGGTGAGGAAAACGTTTTCAAATATGGTCAACTACAAAAGCATTTCAAAAAAACTTTCCACAACGACACCTCATTACCTATCGCGCAAATTTCACAGATATTCCTTCCCAAAATTTGCAGTAAATGCCTATGAACCACATATTCCATGCCATACAACTATTAAGGCTCTGCGCAACTGGCTGTAGGCACATTTTAAAAATTAAATCCAATTTTTCCGTATAATCAATTCCCCAAAGCAATGCTATCAAATGAGATCTCAAACGACTCATGATTTGTGATTTTTCTCCATCCATCCACGTTTTACTGCGGTAACGATAGGCGTAACATATACTATATCCGTGATCCTAAACATTAGCGCTCAGCCAGCTGTCTCAAAGGCAAATATTCATAAATTATAAAATCTTGTTCGTCTAGTACGCAGTATTAATAGAACGCGGCTTAGTACGACAAACGCAAAGCAAATTAACGTCAATTGACACGATTCTAAAATGTTAGAGGTAAAGAAAATGAATAAGAAAATTAAACTACATTAAGGAAAACTTATGAAAACCGAAATAATATGGCAGCCATGATGATATATGATCATAATTAAAATCCGCTATGCCGGTGCACAAGGTAAGGTTAACTGTTTTAAGATGACATATAGTACGTTTGTTTTGGCTGTCGTTTTCATCCCTTTTTCAACTTTAAGAGCCCAAATCAACCTCGTTCCTGTTAGGTAAATAAAAAATCAAACAAACTGAAGCAAGAAATGAACGGCGAAAGGTCCTCCAGCCACTGACATACACAAAAGAGCAAAAATAAACCTAAAATTATTAAATTAAGTATTAAATAAGGTCACGGTATTACAACAAGATGGGATTTAAAATTGCCGAATAATCACCGTAATTAATGGGAAGGAGAGTAATATTATACTATCTTCAGCCTCTAATATATAATATTACCATTCCTATGTGAAGAACCAATAAATAGTTCGAGGGAATTTTTGGACTGTTTGAAATTTTCTGTTGAAGACATTTTTAGATATATTTCCATTTTCGGACAATATTTTTAATATGTTACAAACTAAGACAAATGATATTGCTTTTTGCATAAATAATGCAGAGCCACAAACTGTTATCAAAACTTACGCGCACTATGTGAATTATTGCCATCTGGATTTAACATTTTGCCTTGCGCCGCCGTTTTAAGTTAGTTTGAAATACCACCAGCCTGAGATTAGATAAAAGAAGTATTACTATCGATGGTGTCATGTCCGAGGCATTTGCCATCAATGCTGGTCTTCCGCAAGTTTCGGTTTTGCCTCCAACTTTGTTCCTTCTGTACATAAATGACCTACTAAAGCTTACTGAAAACCCCATTTACAGCTATGCAGACGATAGCAGTCTTATATCATCCTTTTTTTCTGACAAACCATTATCATCGGCCACTCTGGGACAGCTAAGAATACAACAGACTGTCTCAATCAATCGAGACTTAAACACAATTCTTGAATGGAGATCCAACAATCTTGTAATCTTCAATGCCAAAAAGACACAGACTGCTGTGTTCTCCCGGACAAAAACTAAGGGAAACTACATTGACACCATCAAGGAGGGAAAATCCTTTTTCCATCCTCCAATATTTCGCTTCTTGGAATAACCGCAAGCACTAACTTTTCATGGGATGAGCATGTCCGAGGTCTCGCCAAGTGTGCCTCTCAAAAACTGGGTGTTCTTTTTTGTGCCCAAAATACTTCACCTGCTTACACTCTATAAAGCGCAAATCAGACCTACTCTGGAGTATTGCTCTCACATTTGGAGTTCTGCTCCCAAACGTACTCTAGCGCTCTTAGACCAGAACCGAGCTGTTAGACTTATTAACGACGAAACACTGACTCGTTCCCTTCACACCTTGGAACATAGACGGATGGTGGGTAATCTCTCCCTTTCTTTTCGATATTATCACGGAAAGTGTTCGACCGAACTGACCAACTCTGATTCCCTCAAGTGCAAGCTTTGTTCGTTCCACATGACGAGCTAGAAGCTGTCATCCAGATGTTTTTCAAGAGAGCACACCCAAAACCAGCCTCTTCCAAAATTCTTTCTTCTGGCGTGTGACGAGCATCTGGAACTCCTGACCAACCGAATTGTTTCCTATTGGCTACAGTCTAAACATCTTTAAGAAAAGAGTCCATCGGTATCTTTCCTCCTCGCCGTTTCCTACTTGCAGTGCCCATTAGGGTTTTATAGGCAACACCTTTGCAAGTGAACGAAAGAAAAACAGCATGCCTATCGCTGTTCGAACAATTAGCCTCTTTTATGAAATAATCAATTAAACTCAGCAACTAGTAATTTATATATTGTAATCTACTAAAATGCATAAGCTACTAAACAAATATCACCCTGTCGCGAGTTTGAACTTGAACTTGGAGATTGTTATATAAACATTATAGGCAAACTATAAACAACGCGAGCAATCAACGGGAGTGACTTTGAACCTTATGCATGCAATGATCATCACTTTGTTTTATATAAATACGCTACCGAACCCTCAGTTCGGCAGACTTTGGTCTCACCTCCAGCTCCCAAGGTTAGTCACTTGACGACTGCCTTCTGGGTTCTATCCGCTCCTAAAGTTAGCCATACGACTGCTTTAGGTTCTAGTCCTTTCCTTCCAAACCTGGTACCGGTTAGTCACTTGACGACTGCTAGGACCAGGGGTTGCACAACCTCCATAGTAAAGTCTTGACAAGAAGTTTGTCAGAGTGTTGAGAAAGACAAGTTTCTAAATAGTCAGCTAAAAAGTTTAGTGAAATCTCTTAGTGCTCTTAAATAAAACCCAACTCTTAAGAAAATCTATAAATTATAAGACAGTAAATGAAGACCTATAAACAATACCTCAAATCGAGAAAACATGCGCACCGTAGTAATCGGGTATAATAGAATCTCATTTTTTCTGACCAATAATTATTGCTAAAGTTTTATCGTTAATACATTGTTATTAACTAAACGTGCTTACTTTATCATCTCTTCTTACCCCACGTAAGGCGATCCCGGTCTACCTCAGTTACCCCCCGGCACGCTAAACAAGGCGTGTCCTCACGAGTAGTACATCCAGTGGTAGATTAAAGGAAGCATTGAGACCCCGTTATTGTACTAATCGCGACGAGGCTCTTCTCTGAGAAGTTTTTCTTTAAATAAACGCGCTACCCTAAGCTACTCGTGACAATATTTAACGGTTTAAATGATTTTAAAAACCTCGAGCGCTGCAATTTTGAAGCATTTAAGAGAAAATCTTTTCCAGAAGGTGCGTTAAAATCTTTTCATGGAAATTGTGTCTATTAGCATTGACAATACCTACCACAAGTTCATCAGTAAAATGCAATTTTTCAATACTATGGCGTATAAGAAAAAATCATGAGAAATTTAACGGGGCAGGAGAGACTTTCGCAAATATCGCTGTTGTCCTTTGAAAATAAACTTCTCCAAAACATGTCGGGACATCGACGCTTTTATGATGACTTCATTGACGAATTTGCAAAAAGTGATCAAATAATCGAATTACATTACAAATAGGTAAGTGCTTCCCTTATTTAAAATTTCACCACACGCCCCTGTTATTTACTGTTACAACTCGTAGGGAAACATACATACATTAGAAAAGAAAGCCATATTCTTGGTCAATCAAATTGTAAACAAACTGAATAAGTGAATATTGAGGACAAACGAAAACAAAATTATATATGCCCATGGAAAACGTGAAGATTTAGATCATATAATAATGTACAAGAGCTAACTATGGTTCCATCTAAATAAGCAATTAGTCAAATTAAAGCAAATAAACGTGGTATTATTAAAACTTTTCTAGAATACACGAAAGTTAAGGTATGGAATAGTAACCAATGGCTAAATCATGAAGTTACTAAAATTATTTAGTTTTTAGCTACTGAAGCAAAGGAAGAAAATAATGACCTCCAAGAAAAGTTGGTCCTTAGATTAGTAATTGAATCTGGATACGACGCAATATTTGTGGCCAGAAATGAATGAAATTGTTATCTCACTGACAAGAAACATACTACTTAAGGTAAGCAAATTAAGATACTAATCAAGCAAAAATCTTGACCTAATTTTACTTTGACAATAGACTCGATACAAAATATAGCTGGGTTGAATCAACTCTAAATCACATAACAAACTATGAGGCTCAGATGGGGACCATACCTTGAAATATATACAAAACTAAGCATAAATTAATGTTTTAGATATAGAATATAGAAGTAAATGCCAGCCTATAATTATTCATCTACTAGCAAACAACAACTAGTATGCGGACAAGCCAAGGATAACCTTGGAATCAGAGAATTGAATCAGAGGATTGAAATTAAATTAAATTAGAATTAGGACATTCATTGTAGAAGGTATTTATAATAAAACGTACTGAACAGTGTGAGTAAAGTAATGGATCATAAAATCAAATTATAGTAATTAGCTATGAATATTAAGATATTAAGGTAGCAAATGACTAAATTTTAAATATAAAAAATAAAATGTTAGACGCAGTGAATGTCAAAATTGCTGGGCCGAGAACAACAGTGATTTTCCAATGGCAACCATTTTGCATAATTTAAGACTAAATCATAAAAAACATCTAGTCTCGGATGAACAAAAGGTTGTAAATTTTAAATCGGTCTTTCATAGCTACGCGTTTAAGCTGTCAAAAAATGGCAGCAACATTAAACTGGTCAACTGAAAGATCTATATTTAGCACTGGTTTTTTAAACCCATTTGGAGTAAAAGTCTTATAATTTTCTTTTTCACCAAATATGTCCCAGGTCCTTCGATTTTGCTTTTATATCAGGTCTATTTTTAAATTAGTATGTGTGACAAGTAACTGATGTTAGTTTTACTATCTCTATTAGTTTTTATTCTTGCCGTGATTTCTCTAAATATCTTTTGAGAATTCAGCAGACCTTTGCGATTCCAGGCAATATAGATAATTCCTTCTTATTTCTTTATATTTCCCATTGATGAATTAACTTATTAAAAAATCCCCCAATTTCTTGTTGCCAAATATGGATAAGAGGTTGGAAATTAAAAGTTCCCTTAAAAGATGCTTTTGAAGTGTAGACATAAATAATTCGATTACTGGGAAATTACTGCCCAAGTTTGTATTATGGGCCCCTTGAATTATAGGAAAAGTTTATCTAATTTCGCAACAAGTTATACGCAGCAAAATAACTTAAGACTGATGTTATTTAGATTCTCATTATGATTATTGTATATCAAAAATCAAACGTAGAAATAGGTTTTGTTACTGAAAACCTTAAACCAACAGCCGATAATCGAAATAATATATTTTATCTCGACTAGAAACCAGGAGGGATATAACGAGCAGATAAAGAACAAGCTTCTCAACTGTTTTAATGGATCAAGATCTTTTTGGGCAGTTGCCGAAGCTGTCAACCAGAGATTCTCAAAGACGTCAGTCCCACCACTGACTAAAGATGATTGCTCAATAGCGGAAACGGTTAAAGAAAAAGCGAACATTCTTGCCGAAATATTTGCGTTAAATTCTACCTTAGACCATCAAGAAAAGATTAGTACTGACTACTGTTCTAAAAGTCAGAAATTTTACTCAGTTGAAAATGAAAAAAAAAACAATTATTAATCGAATTATTTCGGTTAAATAAAAGCCGATATGATAATATTTTATAGGTGGAACAAAAACTTCCAATAATAATTAGGTTCCTTTGTTCACTCGAACGTAATCACCTTATGGTTGCTAACGAGGTTCAAACAGAAATATTACGCGATATAACCAGTGTTAGAAACAAACCGAACTAATCAAAAATATAAATTTACGTTCTTACCCTTGAAAATTACTAAGTTCAAGTAACATAAATAAAAGACCCTCATTCGATCATTTATTTAGGCGCGCAAACCATGGTCTGTCTTCACAGTGCCGCTCTACAAACTAATTATTTTTATATCCAAAACTAGGTACGCCAATAATAAGTGATGCCTTGGGCAGTCGATTGAAATTAAATCAGAATATTGGGCGCTGTCTTCGTTAATAAATTATTACCCAGATTCTATCTGACCATAATGGCACTTTTCTTAGAAGCTAGAAAACTAAATCAGGAACAAGGCAACACAACGCCAAATCTACTGAGAGAAAGCGAGAATTCTCTAATAATGGTTCCTAAACAAATCGATATTCGGGAAAAATTTCGCGTTGCTCGTCGCGAATTTCAAGAAATTATATCCGATTATTTTAATAAACTACGAGCCTGTTTCGGCCAGTTAAAAATGTTAAAAGTATCGACTGACAAGAATAAAGTAAGCTGACTAATAGATTATAATTTACAAGAATAAAATAAGTTAAATTTTAGGGTTCGACTTATTAATTGTCTTAATTAGAAAAAAAAAATTTAAGCTTAATTCTTGAGCAAAGAAAATTACAGTTTGGCGTATCTTCATCAAGGAGATAAATTTAAGTTAAATCTCGGGTTTATTAACCAGAGTACCGAATAATACGGTTAGGCGTTTTGATTTAAAGATAGAAAGGAAAGAAAAGGGAAGAAATAAATACTAATAATAAAGGTAAGGTAGCTCACATGCAGTTGATGGCTTCTCGGTGGTTGCCTGTAAAGGGTTGCTATACGACTAGATCGTTGGAACGCTCAGGTAGATCATGGATGTACAAGGAGGCTTCTGTAAAGAGTTAAGACGCAATTAATATCCACTCACGGCGTCTCAAAATGGCGGCATTGGTAGTAGAGAGACAAAAAAAAACAAATTCACTCACCTACCTAAAGCAGCATTAAATCCCAGGCAAAATAAGGTCTGAGACCCTAAAAATTGGTCGGTTTGGAATAATCCCATGAGGCAAAACAAAAAACTTCCAACACGATCACACTGCTTCAAACAGCAAGTCAACGTAGAGTGATTTCTTTGAAAACTAACCGAAAGCAGACGCTTCCTTCCAAAATTCCCACTACAAATTACGCCTGGCCAATAAGGGTATAGTCACCCGTCACGTGGCCACGAGCTGTCACACCCAATAATTTTTCCAAAGCGATTTCGAAAGTAAAACGCAGAACTTTGATGTACCAAAGCCTATCTTAATTAATTACTCGGCCTAGCTACAAGGAAATAACCATTCGACCCGCTATTCATTAGGGAAACATGCAAAAGTGAATCCCAATTTTTGTGACGTCAAAACAAAAAAAAGTCTCCAAACGGCAATTTACGTTCCGCAATTGGTACGCGAGGTACAGCAAATCGCTACAGAAAACTGCCCTAAAGATAACCCAGACAATCTTGGTTTTGAATTTCTGGAAGAAGGCAACTGCACTTCATTCACCGGGCGGTAGAGGTCATTACAATTTCATCGCCCGGATCAGCGATTCTTGAGTGGTTCACCACACTACCAAGAACAAAACCCTATACTATACGGTTTCCCTACGTGGCTACATAAGGAAAAATGATCAATTCAGGCATAGTTCGCCATCTAGTCCAAAAAAGAAAGCTGGCACGTTACAACCTGACTTATCAATGACAGGACAAACACTGACTCTGGCCCCATCCGTAAGCTTACTGGGCATCAACGTAGAAAACAACATACCTTGGCATATCACGTCACTAAAATCGCCAAGGCAGCAGGACAAAAACTAGGAGCACTCTATAGGGCACAAAAGTTGTATACACCTCATCAGCTCTTGCTGCTCTCTAAGATCCAGATAAGACCATCTCCCATGTGTGGAGCTCGGAAACCCAAACGCTTGCTCAAGATATTGAACTCCATACAGAGAAGAGCAGACCGTCTTGTGGATGACTCAGAGTTGACTAAAGACCTTGATAGCCTAGAACATCGAAGAAAAATCTCTTTACTATCGATACAACTACGGAAGGTGTTCGAACTAGCTGGCACTTATGATTCCACACAGAGTTGTGCCAAACAGAAACACCCGTCAGACACAAGCAACTCATCAACATACCACTAAGTTGCGAACACATAGGACGTCCCTGTTGGGGGGAGGGACTACTTTGTCTGGAGGACTGCCTCGCTCTGGAATGGACTTCCGAGTAACGTCTTTCCCGAAAACTACAACCTACAGTGCTTCAAGTCCAACGTCCACCATCTTCTCAGCACACGCACCGCTCATTGAGTGACATAGTTTCTTTTGTCATAAAAAACATCTTGATATCAATTTAGGGAAATATCAGTAAAGGAGGCATATTTCTTCAATGTTATAATATGGAATCTCGAAGAAAGCTTAAGCAGCTAATAAAAAGGGACATCGGAAATGAATATGACGTAAAGTTGCCAAAAAGAACATAATTTGCTAAAATGAAGATTGAGAATATTACGGAAGAAATGGGAAAAGTTCAGGAAGGTAGGATTTGCTTGGACATGTTTAAGTTTTTACTTCGACCTAGTGTATCCGGGCGGATTATACATGAGCCTCCGGATTTTTAAGTAATTTTCTTTAACAATACTAAAAATAAAAAGGAATAAATAAGCTAGTTCGGAAAATGCTGTCATTCAAAAATCGTCAGTTAACGATGTAGTGTAAAACCACCCTTAGGAGCTAAAGTCAATGGAAATGGTGAATCACCGCAATGGAAACTAGCATTTGTTCGTAAGAAATAAAATCGTTCAATTAATTTTACATTCTTTCATGTTTACGCATTTAACAATAGACAATAGTTTTGTAATGCCTAAACGCAAATGTACATATTCTGTTGAAATGTAATCTTAATCGCTCATAAAGGTAAATTTGATATTGACGCGCATATAATGCAAGATAAACAAAAAAATACGTTAAAATTTCAAGTGCGAACTTTTGAACTTCAAAATGTTGTATTTCTGGTGAAATCAAATTAATAAGAGCTGCTGAAGCGATATTGGCTTTCTATACGTTCTGTCATCATCAGTCCTATAAATAATGATTTTAATAAACGTATACTTTTGATTTCAGATAAATGAAAATATAGACAATAATTCGAATATCACAAAAAGTGTTACTTGTGCACGTACTAAAGTTGAAATAATGGTTAATAATGTAACTGGGCGCCATATACACTTGAATTTACTCTTCAGGCAACAAATAAAATCTTTATTAGTGGTGTGACTAACGATGCAAGCAATTACAGAGTATTTAATAAAAAATCCAATTGTCATACAATATTTTGAAAATCCTAGGTTTCTGTTTATGACAGAAAAAGTGGTAGGAGATTTAAAGATGTAGAAACATTTCAAACATATTTTCAAATCCTATACATCAAGTATTACATTTCGAATTTCTAACTAGGAATTTACCGCTATGAATCATTGTTAATTTACCCTTAATAAAAGGTCTTATTTAAAATAATCCAACTGACCGCAATAATTGGACTAAAATTTGTTTTGCTATCCAGTAATGTGAGATCTGGCCTGTTGAGTGGTATAGTGTTGATATTAGGTTAAATTGAAATGCTAATGCCTGGTGTATTATTTTTGCTGCTATGTTGTGCCTTTCTGTCTGTGTATGCTATATCCGTTAGTATTTACCATCCTCCCATTGTATTGCATATGTCATTTATCTCTACTTTTCATAATATATTTTTCGCCGTTCTTTCTTGTTTGCTATGACTTGAGCCTGTATCGAAATATGAAGCCTCCTTTTTCTGGGTACAGTTGTTCTTTCTGTAGCCACTCGTAAGTGTCCTTTTAGAAGATATATTTATTGTTACACGCAGGGTGTCACCTTTTCCTTTTTTCTTTTCGTCATTACAATCAGAGTTTTGCACTAGTCGACCCGCGCGTCCGTCTGGTCCCCACCAGTAGTATTGGGTAAGGTTCTTAGTGCGCGTACGTCGGAAACTGAGCGAAGTGCTCACCTGCGAGTATCGGCATAAGTCAATTTTGGCATAGTCTGATAAGTGTAAACTTGTATTTTGTGTTTTGTGGTAAAGTAATATGGTTTTCTATGTTGTTTTTTAGGTGGGTGATTTAATAATGGAGCCCAAAGAAGAAGCAATACTTTTGAAAAAATTTGAAGATCTGGAGCAGGAAGAAAGAAAGTAGTTCTGAAGAGAAACAAGACTACGAAGAAGAAAGTGATGAAAACTGTGTAGAGAATAATTTGAACTTTAATGCATACTCTGAGTTATCCGCTGACTATTCTGACAATTATGTTGTTTCTACACGTTGGTCAGGAGATAGTCCAAATTTTATAGGTAAGAAGACAATTGTTTGAAAAGGTCATAGCGAACCTAAAACTGGTCGTGCCAGACGCCATAATATATAATAACCCATTTACCGGGAGTAAAAACTGAAGAAAAAACTGCGCAATATATTTATAATGGACCAAATTATTGAAGACATTATGCGATCAATAATTTATTTATCAAGTATCCCTGACACCTTTTTCCGTACGCGGGATGCTGTGAATACAAATGCTGAAGAGATCAAAGCTGTTGGTATGTATGGTATGTTATATATAGCAGGTAATTTAAAATCAAAACAAACCAATTTGAATGATCTATTGGCTACAGCTGCAACCAGCACCTAGTGATGAGTGAGATTGGTCTTGTTCCTGGTCTTGCATGAAGAGCAAAACCAAGACCAAGACCACCTCCAGGCCTGCTAGACCAAGACTTATGCAAAACCATGACCTAGTATTGCAAGACTTACACAAGACCAAGACCTAGCATGCAAGAGTCTTGCGGTCTTGCGATTTTTTGCAATTTTTGTTTGTTGACATAATGCCCTTAATTCTGGGATCGAAATTGTTGGGTCAAAATAGGGAGAAGAAACTTCCTATGACGTTTGTCAAAAATAATTTTATTTATGAGATACATGCAGGGAAAGTTAGACCGTATTCACTATTTGCCATGTCGCATTGTATGTAAATGAATAAGAATGTATTCATGTAAAACGAGCAGTCAAATTTTGAAGGAAAATTATACTCATAATTACAAAATTCTAATTTGGATTTTAAAACAATTACACAAATGTCAATACATTTCTCCAAGCGTTCTTGCATATAGACCGGCAGATAGTGACCGATTTTTGGATGCGATTTTGGCCAGTAAGCCCTTTAGAGTCTATAATACTAAGCATATTCTAATGGAAAAGGCTGTAAGATATTTAATTGCTAATTCAATTCTGTTTTCATTATGAATTATTCTTAATGAATTTATAACTCATAGTAATACATCTTATTTATATCTTTTCATTTTCGACATATTTTGCGATTTTCTGCAATTTTTAAATTTTTGTTTCTACCTACTATATTTTTTCGATAAAATATAGTACAGAGTTCAACATTCGTCCTTGTGTTACGCTGTGTAATCTGGTTGTTGTTTTTTTATTGTTCTTTGTTGTTTGTAATGTTCATCATAATCCGCAATATTATCTTCTTTAATCCTGTTATGAGATATGAATTAAGTGTACGAGAGAAAAGCACAATTTTGGTAAGTTTTATGAATTTTTATTTTTCTTTTAACAAGAAATAATGATTTCTATGACATGTATATGCATTACATATTTTACCATTAGAAACCCTTTTTTTATTTCGTTTAGTTAACCCTTTTTTTGTTACTTAAGAAAGGTTTCGTTTTTGGGAGGCTCTTGTTTTAATTTTTGTTTTCAAATTGTAAAATTTAACTATAATATTCTAAAAGTAGCTCTCTCCCCTTAACAGAGCCCCGATGATGAGTTAATATAATAATAACTCAATATGTTGGCAAGAAATAATAATTGATTTTCTTGATACCTGACCAATAATCTTACGAACACCACTTAAATTATACATTTTGGTACACCATCTTTACTGGTTTTCTGAGAATATCGCGACAACGAAAAATATGGAATCATTATTAAAGCAGCATTGAACTAGAAATGAAATGGCGTACAACTTCTTCCAATAAACCTATTTTCTAGCACTTCAAACAGCAATCCTATAACGAGTGAGGAAAAGTACACTTTACCGCGCGCGAGTAGGTAAAATTGTTAACGAATTTGTCATTTACTGAGAAACTCATAAAACTGATGTGCAGTTCTTCATTGAGCAATAATGATTTTGGTTTATTTCAAAGCCCAGCTAACGAGCTTGCTAAGAATCGATTTTTATAGAAGGATGTAAAATCCAGTGATTCACATTTTTTCAAACTTTTGAAATTTTATTATAGGGAGAAAATTATCTTTGTAAAAATTGTCTCCAGTAAAGACCAAGACCAAGACTGGACCCTGCAAAGCCAATACCAAGTCCAACACCACTTATTAGACTGCAAGACCAAGAACAAGACCACACATGCAAGACGAAGACCAAGACTAACCAGGTCTTGCATTTGCTGATCACTACCAGCACCGGAATCCTTTAGGCTGGTAATGCCCAAAAAATCGTTTGTACTTCTATTAATTTCGCTACGTTTTGACGATATTCATAAAAGAGAAGAAAGAAAGAAATTCGACAAACTTGCCCCGACAAGAAACATATTTGAAAAGTTTCAGGAATAATGACAGGCTTGTTACAGTCCAGGCGAAAACTGCACGATCGATGCAATGTTGGAAGGGTTCCGTGGACGTTGTGCCAATATATTCCAAGCAAGCCTGACAAATACGGAATCAAGATATTTTCTTAAGACGATAGCCGTTTATTTTAAACCGTAAAAATGGAAATCAACGCTGCCAAACGACCACAGGGCCCATTTCAGATCGATAACTGTCCAGCTAGTGCAGTATGCGCTTATGTGAGTTGTAAACTCTGGTCGGAATATAACATGCGATAATTTCTTCTTCTTCTCTGTCAGCCACCATTTCTTCAACCTTGAACAAAGGCCTCCTTCATTTGTTTCCACGCTATTCTGTATTTTGCCATATGATACCATCTCCCTCTCGCTGTTCTCTTAATATCGTGCAACTATCTCCTCTGTGGCCTGCCGGCACTCCTCTCTGTTTGCCGTGGTCTCCAGTGTACCAGTCTAGAGACCCATCTGTCCACATGTCTCACTACCTTCGTTCTTCTTCTTTTTCTTCACTGCGAACTTTATCTCATAAACTGATGCCGACCATGGCCCGTTCCATAGCCCTCTGTATTGTCCTGAGGTTGTTGGTATACTTTTTGGTCAAAGTCATTGTTTCAAGACCATATATTGCAATAGGCGAAATGCATGTGTTGAGGACTTTTCGCTTGAGGCTTATAGAGATGTCAGGGTTTTTACCTATATGGCTAAATCTTCCAAATGCTATCCATGTTAATTTGATTCTTCGTTTCATCTCCGCCGATTGAATTTCCTTTCCCATTCTAGAATACGATAAATGTTTCAAGTCAATTCAATTAGCTGTATAGGTTCTAAAAAATAAAAGATTAACGTTAGTTGCAACAATATACAAAAACAAGCACGAAATTCCACCAATATTTGTTTTTACTAAAGGGATACCTCTATGTAGCCGTATGCTGCTTTTGGAAGAGATTGTCTATTAGTGTCCAATTTAAATAAGAATGTCTTGCTGTTATCTATACTGCATGTAAATAGTACCATTGATCCGGAAGCAGACGATGCATTTAAAACAGAAGATACCTGATTATAACAGAAATAAATCAGAAGTTGAGATGGTAGATCAGTTAAAAAGTATTTATTCGGTATCGAGAATCACTTGCAAATGGCCTATGGCAATTTTTTTCAGTGCTCAATGTCGCAGGAATAAATGCTAATGTCATATCTAGATCCAACCCTATGGACGCAATGGTTCCAAGGTTTTTATAACTCAAAAGTTTGACAGAAGAGCTTATGAAATCGTACATTATGCACGTGTAACGCTAACCCTGCCGTTTCTTCTAACCTTGCAAATTAAACAATATTTGACCTTTGACAGAAAGACCATCAGATGTTCTAGAACCGGCGACCCCTAAAAGTAAACTGAAATGTGCTTACTGTCCAAGGAAGAAAAAGCGCAAGAACATTTCGAAATATGCCAAGTGCCCAAAGGCAATTTGTAAAGAACATTTTATTACTATGTTGGGGTTTGGTACATTCGGGAAATGGGTTTTCTTCCTTTATATCTTTATACATCACTTTTTCTTTTCATCATGAAAATGCGTATACAGAAAACGTCTTACAATGTTTTTTAAGCTTAACTTTTTTAAATTGTTCCAAATTTCTAAAAACTGAACAAGCTGAGAACTTAAGACTTAGAGTGAATTAAGCCTTGATAAACTTATATATGAAATTTGCATCAGCATATAAATTTATTTGAGCTGATTATCCTGCTGAAAGCAGCCTTTCAAAATAAAAGCTAAAATTCTTGTATGCAATACTCTAATCATGACAGGCCCACTTACTTTTAATAAATGAATACTTTAGCGTTAAAATAAAATTTTAATTTACCGATCAAATTTTTGTTATAAGTAAGTTAAAAGCTAATCAATTTATATTTATCCTTTATCAAATACGATTATATTTTACAATCCAATATCATTTTAATTCATGGAATCAGAATGAATTTAATCCGATATAGCAATTAGGAGTGCTCGGAATTAATGTTTTTAATGAAAAGTAGTTTCTAAAATACCTTTCGTACACGAAGTTGAATTGCCGGAGTTTGTTTGGCATGTTTAATAGAAATATGGCGAGTAAAATATTGTAGCTCAAGGCACAAACTTTGTTTTTTGAAACTTCTAAGCTATGAAAGAAAAAACATTTTCAGTCGCAGTTCGTAGAAGGGTGGGTTCAAATAAATTGTCAATTCTCCTTTGCAAACAAATTATTTGCGACATTTGAATTAATAGTCCGGGAGCCAGTGTCAATTTTTGGCATGTATTTTAGACTACTTGAATTTAACTTATATAGTACGTTCCCATATAGACAACCACTAAACCGACCGTCAGCTGGGCTACCGGCGCTGGATGCTGCGGCGGGAAGATTAGATAAATGTAAAAAAAATAAATTTAGAATTATTTTAGACCGGTTGAATTTTTTATAATAAATTGTCCATGTTACATAGTTTAAATAATAAATAGTCAGCTGCGTGCTGGAAGCAACGTTGTACGTCAGCTGGTCATGAGAATTGGTAATAAAATTAAAAAAAAATATTTATAACCGAGTGAAATTTTTTTACAATGCTTAGGACTCAAGTAGAAATATGAAAATAATAGTCAGGTGGGTGCATCGTACGACAAAGACCGTCAGCTGGAGCGATAAAGTATCATTACGCTCATACATCCAAGAGGCGCGCGGTAGTCTAAGTGGTCCGTCTGACGACCTTCGTCTCAATATGCATTCAACTGATTAGAAGTTTCCAATTTTAGTTTACTAGAACTATTACATAGCTAAATTTCAATTAAATATTCATTGATTTACCAAATATACAGTTAGATAAAGTCCACATATCAATAACGCTTAAAAAAAAATGTATTCAGATATTCTTGAAATTAAAAAGTTTTACTAAAAATATAGTTACGTAAAGTTCACATATAATTAACGCATAAAATTGAGTTTGTTTTTATTTAGATATTGTTAAAATAATCGGAAAAAAATTACAATGCGTTAATGGTATTAAGAATTATATTCATCATTGCTTTGATTGTCGACTGATGAATAATCTATTTCAATATCATCGTGAATATTTCCTGCCTCTGTTTCACTGTTATCTGTACCAAAGAAACCAAAAAATATTTATCAAAATCATGTTGATGGACATGTTTTCCTGAAAAAATAGAAAAATAAGTTTTTTCATACCTTCAAAGTCTTTATCAATACTTGTGATGCTTGAAATTGACGCGGCAATTGATCTCAACCCAACCATTTGAAAAAATACTTTTTATCTCGTTCTTCCCAACCGTTGTCAGATGGCGAGAATTCGGATGGTTTCGGAAGATGTGCCTGACTCTAGAAATGTGCGATATATGATGTTCGGAGAAAATGTTGATGCAGTTCAGATCTGCAAGGTAGGAACATGGAACCATCAATTATTGTTTCTAAATGCAGTATTTGCTCATTATTTTTACTACCAAATGCTTTTGTAAATGTTTATGTACGAGAAAGTTGACGTCATTAATTCTTTCAAATGCATATAATTTACAAACATAATCTTCCAGTGCTGTAAAAAGTTGATTTAAATTACTATGAGGTAGATTTGAAATTTCACTTAAAGGTTGAATATGTTGGCGACTTTCGTAAAGTGTTAAAAGTTTTTTTTGCCATTTCGATAAAGGAACGACGAACATAATTCGCACCCAATGTCTCATACAACTTCGTGATATTGATGTTTCTTTGATTATTATCAGTACCGACACGCATTGAAATTTTTTAATTACTTTTAATGAAATTCACATTTGCAAGCATAATCACCAAAATGTCAGTATCTGAGCATCTTATTGTCACATGGGCGTCAAAGTCCACATTGCAGACATGAAACACAAATTTTGTGTCGGCTTCTTCGTAACCGGTACATGACAAATGTGGTTCTATTGTTATTATTACTTTGTTTTGTTGTACTTCATATTTATAGCGGTGTAGATAATTCACATTAATTCTTTTATTCCCAATAAATGGCGCCATGTAATCATTTTCTTGATGGGAAAATATAAACGGGACAGATCAAATACGTCCACAGAATTTCTCTGAAGCATTGAAAAATATATATTTTAAAGAAGCTTTGGTTGAATTTATTATCGAAGATTGGTCAAAGGATTACATTATTTATTGGTAATAAAATAATTTTGTGTGAATTATCTAAACTGCTATAAATATGAAGTACAACAAAACAAAGTAATAAAAACGATAGAACTTCTTCGTGAACACCGGTCACGAAGAAGTCGACACAAAAATTGTGTTTCATGTTTGCAAAGTGGATTTTGTTGCCCATGTGAGAATAAGATGCTCAGATACTGATATTTTGGTGATTATGCTTACAAATATGAATTTCATTAAAAGTAATTTAAAAATTTCGGTATCACGAAGTTGTATGAGGCATTGGGTGTAGAATTTTGTAGTTTTATACGCTAACGGGCTGTGATTTTAACATTTTACCAAAGCCGCCAACATATATTCAAGCTTTGAGTGAAATTTCATATCTACCTCATAGTAATTTAAATCAACTTTTTACAACACTGGAAGATTATGTTTGTAAATTATATGCATTTGAAATAATTATTGACATCAACGTTGTTCGTATAAAAACATTTACAAAACCATTTAGCAGTAAAAATAATGAGCAAATACTGCATTTAGAAAAAGGAATTGATGGTTCTATGTTCCCGCCTTGCAGATCTGAACTGCATCAACATTTTCTCCGATCATCATATATCGCACATTTCTGGAGTCACGCACATCTTCCGATACCATCCGAATTCTTGCCATCTGACTACGGTTGGGAAGAACGAGATGAAAAGTTTTTTCTCAAATTATTTGAAAGAGATCAGTTGCTGCCATCATTTACAAGCATCACAAGTATTGATAAAGACTTTGAAGGTATGAAAAAACGTATTTTTCTATTTTTTCAGGAAAAATGTCCATCAACATGATTTTGATAAATATTTTTGAAGTGAAAACTTCTTTACGCGCGCTCAGCATTTTTTTTTTGTGAGTGTTGAATGAGACTGAGCTGTCACGCTCGGTCATGTAACGCTTCTTCGGGTAATTAAAGTGAGAACTTCTTTAGGCGCGCGCAGCACTTTTTTGCGGATGTTGAATGAGAGCCGTCACGCTTGGCTTTGTAACGCTCCTTCGGGTAAAGTAAATACTAAACAATACAATCAATATGAAATATTTATATCATAATATTAATTATTAGTGCCTTGCCCCGCTTGTTGAAGTTTTCACTTCTATCGTGTGGTCTTAAGCACACGCGTTTTTTTTTTTATTTCTTTTGCACAGATAACAGTGAAGCAGAGGCAGGAAACATTCACGATGACATTTAAATAAATTATTCATGAGACGACAATCAAAGCAATGATGAAGATAATTCTCAGTGCCATAAACTCATTGTACACATTTTTTTCCGATTATTTGATTATTTCACCAATATATGAATGAAAACAAACTCAGTTATATGCGTTAATTATATATATGAACTTTACGTAAATATATTTTTGGTAAATCGTTGAATAAAGAATTTTCGAATATTTCAAGAATATCTGAATAAAAAAAAATTGGACTTTACCTTACTGTATCTTTGGTAAATCAATGAATATTTAATTGAAATTTGGCTATATAATAGTTATAATAAACTAAAATTGAAAAATTCTCATCAGCTGAATGCGTATTGGACCACTTAAACTACCGCGCGCCGCTTGGATATATGACCGTAATGATAGTACCTTATAGCTACGGTCTTTGTCGTACGATGCACCCAGCTGGTTATTATTTTCATACTTCAACATGAGTCCTAAGTCATGTAAAAAATTTTCACTCGGATATAAATATATTTTTTTAAATTTTATTACCACTTCTCATGACCAGCTGACGTATAACGTTATTTCCGGCACGCAGCTGACTATTTATTTTTTAAACTATGTAACATAGACAATTTTTCATAAAAAATTCAATCGGTCTAAAGTAATTCCGAATTCCATTTTTTTACAACTATCTCATCTTCCCGCCGCAGCATCCAGTGCTAACGGTCCAGCTGACGGTCGGTTCAGTTTTTGTCTAAATGTGAACATACTATATAAGGTAAATTCAAGCGGTCTAAAATAATTATCAAAAATTGACGCTGGCTCCCGGACTATAAGGCTTCATAATGCCATAAAATTGCAATACATATTAGAACATGGTTTTCTTTTGATCATTCTGATTTTAGTTTTAAATTTCAATAAGCAATTGTGTATCATACTGCTTTGCATTATGTAAATCTTAATATCTAATTAGGCAAACTACATGTGGGATACATAGATACGTCTGTATTCCCCCAGAAATTAATAATTTTGATTTCTGAAGTTAATAATGACTTGCCTATTCTACCAGCAAGAAATATAGTGTTATTATTAATATAGAATAGCCTCGCATGTACAGCTCCATACTTATTTGAATATAAAATAATTTGTAGACTTTATTGGAGCTAAATATCTGTTAAGAAGTTCATTTGCTGCTATCGGAATAATTAATAGTTGTAAATTAATAATATTAGAAGCTAATAGCCATTCAAATCCAGCTTTCCGAAATATGTTTTTCTTTTCATTAGTGGCATTCAATTATAACAAAACACTGCGAAACAAAATATAAAACCTTATGATTATTGGAGTAAGTAATGGTCTGGCCACTTAACTGGCGTCCAGTTTTAAACTTATATTAATACAAATACTCAACTAATAAAGCCTTACCTTATACAAGGTGTCTCTGAATGGCATGCAAATAAGGCTAGGCCGTATTTATGGGGCTAAAATATAAGGATGCAATTTAATTTAGTCCAAAAGTTGATACTTTCCGAACTGCAAGGTGCAAAAGTTTTTGCCTAATATTTATCTTAAAAGTGACGTTATTTGCACGAAATTTGATAGTTAAAAGTTTTCTATGAGGAGAAATTGAAATACAATCACATTTTGATGTACGTTGCCAAAGGTACCACCAGCAGCACTTTTCTACATCTAAAGATTCATAATTTTTTTTTTGTACCAAGCCATATTAAATTTTGACATTCCATTATTATTTCAATTCATGAATTCTGAATGAATGTAATTCAATATAGCTATTAGGAGTACCTGGAATTAGTATGATATTTAGAATAAGTTTTAATATAAATACCTTCCGCATACGAAGATGTCTGAGATTATTTGACATGTTTGCTAGAACTATGCTCAAGGCACAAACTTCGTTTATTGGAATTTCTATGCTATGAAATTAGAAAAAGGATTTTCAGTCACATTTTGGTAGAAGCGTAAGTTCAGATAAATTTTCAATTATATCTTGCAAACAAATAATTAGCAAGATGGATGCACTGGTATATTGCGGCATGCATAACAGCATATAGTATGTCAGAATATCAATTATGTTTTGATCGTTCTCAATTTAGTTTAAATTTCAATAAGCAGATGTTTATCATACTCCTTCGTATTATGTATATAATGCGAACTGAAGCATTTACAGGGTTAGTTAATTAATAATAGCAAGTTTTGTACGAAATATAATACTTAATGTTTTTCGGGACGAAAAATCGAGATATGATCACAGTTTTAAAGTACACTGCAGTCATCAGCATCGCTTAGCCTAGGTATATTAAATTAGTTAAACATTTTTATTCCTTGTAATTTTTTGTCTGGAAAAAGGTATAATTATTAGTACACGTCCCACGTCGCCGTCGGCGTCGGTTCGATCGGCCGTATCTGAGAAAATTGAATTGTAATGTTTTATTGCG
Organism: Pissodes strobi; assembly: GCA_016904865.1. Taxonomy (NCBI): domain Eukaryota; kingdom Metazoa; phylum Arthropoda; class Insecta; order Coleoptera; family Curculionidae; genus Pissodes; species Pissodes strobi. The sequence goes on along the minus strand of MU185627.1, from coordinate 83,607 downwards.
AAACCGATCGTATCAAGGAGTTAACAATGATAGGTATTGTCTTTAGTTACAAAAGAGTATAGTCACACGATTTAATCTGACAAACCTTTACCATTTAATTTTAATAATTGTAATTGATATGATATTAGTTAAGGGTTATTGTCAAGAAACTGGTCAGGAGCAGGTGAGAGTATACAGAGATTTACAAATAGACGCGAACCAAACCACCGCGAACCAACATTTGCCGCTATTGAAAGGCCTCTTCGAGTACTTAGCAGTTTTGCTCCTGCAACGTTTGATTATGGACAGAATAGTACGAATAGGACACCGAATATTGAGGAAGGGATTTTAGAACGAATTCAAATAGATCCGAGTCCAAGCACCTTTAGCTTAAAATTTGTGAAGATACAGTAATTAGGAATGTGGGGAACAACTGTTGCCTCCGTTCTACCTCCAGACAGTACAAAAACTTTTACCTCTCGATCTGGAACTATACCTAGGCTTTTGTCTATCCATTAATGATGAGCATTTTAAGATCCTTTACAGGCGTAGCCGACTATATCAAACTCGGTCTCTCCTATTGGTCGATCCGCATGGCCCTCCGCTCGCTTCGCTCGCTACGGGTGCTCAAGAAAAGGAAACCAACCAGGTGCTATCCCAATCTAACCCAAGACTTACCCAAAATCAAGAAAAAAAGCTGTTTAGAAACATAATCTTAAAAAAAACACAACGGGGTTCGAACCCGTGTTTTCCAGGTGAGACCCAACGATCTAAACATCTACACCACCAGAGCTCTTGCGAGAGATTGATTGCATCACGAAGACATATTGTAATACGAGATGGAACGACCAATAAGAGAGGCCGATTTTGATATAGTCTGCTACGCCTGTGAAGGATCTTTAAATTTATTTATTTATTTATTTATTTAATGAAATGCTAATGATGAAGCACATGACAGTAATAAATTTTTTAATATAGCGATGGGTGAACAGATTAGTACTGATGGAAACCTGTATGCAATCATGGTTGTTGATTATCAGTATGAATTTATGGGCAGGAATCATCGACAAATTTATTATCGATTTTAACGGCTAGCTGGTTTAAATGATTTCAATTTCCTGGAACGCTCGATAAATTTTCCAAATTTATTAGATAGTTTGCCACTGGCAATCAGACAAATTATGTGGTTGCGAATTTTCAAAATCTATGGATCAAGTGCAAAAATGATGCGCTGTAAAGCGGCCACCCCGCTCACCTGATTTAATGCTTATAATATCTTTTTGTGGGAAACTCTTAGATATATGGTAAACTCTAGACTTATAAGCATCGGAGAAGAATGTGAAATTCAGTAAACGTTTTACTGTTAAATGCAGAGATGATATAAATGGTGCAGTTCATCTTTTTCCGTAGAGTTAATGTTTGTGGGATATTTTATAGTGTACATACATATGCTGTTTTGGATTGTTATTGACTTGTGTCGTTCTTACCATCGTTAGTTCATTGTTATTTAAATTTTGTTGTTTTTGACCTATTGGTCCTTAAACACACTACACATTTTTCGGACCAGTCCTAAAATGGATAAAATATGAAGAGGGCTACGATGCTCAGTTAGTACGCAATAAATCATTTAAATTCGATTACTTCAGAAACCAATTTAAGGAAATTATTTTCTGACATACACAGTGTCAAAAAATTACTAAGATTAATTAAACATTTAATGTACCATGGCACAAAACTCTTATTTCGCCAAAGATCAGTTGGTGAACCTTTCTGCAATGAACATCAAAACACCGATTTATTTTCGACTTTTTATCCTTAAAAACCACTAGGTATCACATTATCTGCTAAATATGCTATAAATAAGTTATTTTTTTTTACAAAATATTTAAAAAGTTATATTTCTAAAACTATCAACTTTTGGATTATAGTAAATTGGGCTAGATCCTCATATTTTAGCTTCAAGGATTTTTTTTGCAAGCGATTTGTATAGACCTTTTAGAGATTTTGTATATAAATAACTATTAACCAATAGAGGCTTCTTTGAGCGTTTCAAAATCCTAAAAAAATTATAAAATTGCAGCATAACTGGGGCATAATTCGTAATTCAAGATGGCAGGTGATGACAAAGCTCCGGCTAGTGATCCGAAGTTTTTGTGCAAATATTGCAAGAAAAGTATTTCTGTTGCAACAGTTAAGTTTGAAACATGACAATCAGTGTATCATAATTCATGTGCATTAAGAATTCATGGCCTGAGGGCCGTTGGAAAGGATAATCTTGTGAAATATTGTGGAAGCCGCGAAAGTGAGGTTAGTCATGATGCTGACGAATATATCTAGTTTCCGCCATATGATCAAATTTAATGAGGAGCTGCTAAAAGTAAAGATGTTATTATTGACGAATTGCGTTCAAAAGAAGATTTACTACAAAAAACAATTAAATTATTGGAACAAAATTCAGTTTTGGAAGTGTCTAATGTCACCGTTCATTCCGGACCTCAACCAACATTGAAACCGACCACGCCAATTCCACCCAGCAGTGCTGCCAACAATGCTGGTGCGAAAACTCCTTCAACCGGCATATTGAACATTTCAACCTATAAAACGCCGACAACCAGAACCGGGACGAGCGCACGAAACAACTCGGCGAATATGTCATTCGCATGTGCGAAAAAACGAAATCGGCGTTTTGTTGGTGGAAATACCAACAATGGGGATATACAAACTGTACCTAGGTTTATGTCTTTGCATGTAACGAGACTCAGTCTTGATATGCAACCTGATGACCTAAAAAGTATCTAGAGGCAAAATTTCCTGAGGTCTTATGTGAAGAGCATGAATCCAAAAGACCGGAGCCTTATAAATCCATGAAGGTGTCAATTAAGCAGGAGCATTATAAGGAAGCTTGTAAAAAAGATGTGTGGCCCAATGGTGCACTTGTCTTCAAGTTTTTGCTGAAACCCAAGATAACGCCACGCTTAGAGGAAGTGGTAAATCTGTAGGCCCTAAAACAAACAACCTTTACAGCATAAGATTCTGTAACCTAAATGCAGGAAGCCTCACCAAGAAAACTAACGAGCTTGCAGTTCTACTCGAGTCTCTGGATTTTCCAACGGTAGTTTGCATCAAAGAGATTTGGTGTCAGAAGAAAAGATTAAACTAGTTAAAATAAACCACTACCAGCTAGCCAGTTCTTTCTGCAGATATGAAGGGTGGCGGTTTGCCATATATGTTAGGGAGAATCTGCAAGTTCGTGAGAAAAAATTGAATGTAAAATGTGTTGATTTTGTTTTTGAATATGCATGTACTGAGCTGTATTTTAATAATAAGTATATTATTGTTTCTTGTTTTTACAGGAGTCCTTCAGCCAGAGTAAGTGACTTTCTATGTCATTTTAACAACTTTTTAGATAATCTTAGTGTATGTCAGGTTGGCGGAGTTGTTCTTTGTGGAGATTTTAATATCAACTTTGACGCTAATGTAGAAAACAGGGATGCCAATGAAATGACAAACAGTCTAGCAAGTTATGGTTTGTTTTTAATGATCAATGAATATAGCAGAGTTATAGGTAATGGTCAGTCACTCATAGATAACATTTTCAATAATTTTAACACAAATTTATGTAATTCTCAGAGCATTGATAACTGCATTTCTGATCATATGATGCAAATAGTCAAGTTTACATTTAATTCAGACACTTCAAATTCTCCTATAGGATTTAAATATGTTAGAGACCTTAAAAAGGAGGCTAACAAAATTTTATTTAAAAGTCTTACTGCTAAACAATGTTGGAATTGTGTATATGCAAGTGGTAGTAATGCAAGTAAAAAATTTACTAATTTTTCCAATCTTTTTCAGGAGTTAGTCTTTTAGTTTTTTTCCCACAAAAAAACATAGGTGACAAGTTCAATTATAGAGGAAGGGAATGACTTAAGAAACCTTCATAAATTATGCAAGGGAATTAAAGATGAAGGGCTCTGTGACACTTATAAGGCTAAATTAAAAAAAAATAAGACGAACATTCGAAATTGCAAATACAATTACAACGAACAGGTTTATCTGAATAGTAATAACAAAGTAAAGGCAACATGGAACATAATTAACAGTGAAGTCAGTATAAAGAAAAACAAAAATTATCCACCCCTCTGGTCAAGAAATTAAAAATTATAAGGCTGCTGCTAATTTTTTTAATAACTACTTTCTAGATTATCTAGAGAACCTTCAAAGCGGCAATGCGGTGAGTGGTATGAATGCAGTTAGCTGTGCAAGTTATATCTTCTTATCTACGGTAATCGTAACAGAGGTTGAATGTATAATTATTGATGTAATTTCAAGGAAGGATTCCGCAGGTTGGGATGGGGTTCCTTGTTCTGTACTTAAACATGTTAGTAAGTTCATTGCTTCAATGTTGACATGTTTGTGTTGTTGTGATGGAATTTTTCCAGATATTTTGAAACCTTCAGTTATCAAGCCAATTTACAAAAAGGGTGACAGAGAGGCCATTACTAACTATAGGGCAATCTCCTTCCTTTCATCTTTTTCTTAAGTTTATGAAAAGGCTTTTCATGAAAGAGACTACTTTTCTATCTAAAAATGGGTTACTATATGAAAATCAATTTGGCTTTGCAAAGGGGAGATCGATTCAAGATGCAATAATTCATACTCTTAATAATATCATGAAATATCTGGAGAATAAACAACTGGTAATGGGATTGTATTTTGATTATTCAACAGCTTTTGAAATGGTTGATCATATTATTTTAAAGGGTAAACTTTATCAATGTGGGGTAAGGGGGTTGGCCTATGATTGGCTGTCCTGATATCTTTCTAGTCGCACACAAAAGGTAATCTTGAAAACAAACAATGGGGAGTGGAAGTCTCATTCTCGTTATGTTGAGAGGGGTGTGCCTCAAGGCAGTGTCCTTGGACCATTATTTTTTTAATTTTTTATAAACACAATTAGATCCACCGAAATAGCTAGAAGGTTCATGCTAGCCTTGTTTGCAGATGATGTATCAGTGGTCCTGGCCAGTACTAATAAAGAAAGGGCTTTATTGCTTCTGAGTGCTATCAACTTATGCCAAGGTTTAGCTTAAATAACTCACTTCCTTTAAATCTGTTCAAAACTGAATGTCTTTTGTTTAGTAATAAACTCCTTGACTGGTACAGTCAAACGCAGGATTTTTAAAGCAGTCGAATTCAGTAAAGTTCTGGGGGATACGAATAGATGCCCAGTTAACTTGGAAAGAGCAAATTGCCAGCATTAATAAAATAATGATCTCTTTTAACTTCGCTTTGTGAAGGCTCACATGTAAATCACAACATATTATTATCTTTTTACCATGCTAATGTAAATTCTGTTTTATCTTAATGAAGTTCTTTTGTCCCAGAAAAGAATTATTAGAACAAAATAACATTTAAAAAAATAACTTTTTCATGTAGAAATTTATTCAAAGAACTAAAGATATTGACAGTTATATCAATATTTTTTATCCTGCAGAGTGCGATTTATGTTAAAACAATTTAAGTACATATCTTCAGATGATGTGTATAAAGAACATGTATTAAGATCAGGAGATACAGTTCGTGTGCCTCAACATAGATTATCCCATACAGCAAATAGTTGTTATGTGTTGCCTATAAAAATTTATAATCATATACCTTCTAATATTAAGAATGTTAAGTCTATGACTCTTTTTAAATCTAAACTAAAAGCTCTATTGCTTCAGCATTCTTTTTATTCACTGTCTGAATTTTTTGAATGTAATTTTAGCATGTGAAGTCCGAGTGTGTAGTTTTCTTTTTTAGAACCTTCTCTGGCTGTTGGAAAACCCTTTTTTTTAATTAGGATGTAGTATTTAAGCTAGTTATAGGTACACAAGTTTTAATCACTTTTATGACTTTAATGATAGTTTATAGCTTTAATGTGATTTTTCTTTTCTACTGTAATAATGTGACGAAACTAATGTATATTGCCCGACTGTACCATATAGTGAATGTTGAATAAATAAATAAATAATCTGAGACAAGGTCAATTTTGACAAATAATAAAAGCCTTTCTAAAACTTTCTTTGAAACCCTTTTTAAAGGTCAATTAAATAATTGAGTGAGGCTAAGAACGCCTGACTTATTTTGGTGTTTAAAAGTATAATAGTCATATAAACCTGGTTGCTCTCTTATTTCGTTTTTTTGCCAATTAGTTCTTTGAAGTCGTTTCTAGAAGGAAATATTATTAAATATGGTAATCTCTGTTATAATTATTAAATGAATTATGCATTCTAACGCATTTGTAAGCATTTTTACTTATATTGACAACGACAAAAGAGACAAAACATTTGCAAGAAATGCAATCTAAGTTTCAGTTTGATATCGTAATAAAAATCATGAACAGTCAAACCGATTTTTATCTCCAACATTTCACATATTAATAAAATATACCAATACTATTATTTATAAACAAATTTCCCCTAAGGTCGATTTATCTATATTAGTCGGGAGCATCTTACTTTGTGAAAGCCGAAACGTTTTCGATACAACGCCATATGTTGTTATTAAACTCACTATTAAGTGCTAATATAACGTATAAACTCGGAAAAAGTCTGTTGCCAAAAGTTATGAGACCAGATTAGATGCCAAGTTCAATGTCTCATGTAGTAACGGTGGGTAAGTGTATAAACAACATCAATCTTACTCTTTCGAAAATAGCTTTATAGTTTAAGCCGAGTTTAAGGGTAACTTCGCTTATAACTTCTCTAGAATTATTTTTCACTGCAACTCGAGGCACATAAAAAGTATGATGCGAAAGACGACACGCAATTTATATTCTGAATGTTCCTGCATAGGGCTAAGTTTAGTTTTGTTAGCATTGTGGAAGACATTATTCAGGCACCATCTAGATGCTCATAATTATTTAAATTTTAAATGAATAACCATTTCTAAACTGAATGTATTTCCATCTCTTATAAATAAAAATAAGATCTCACAAAGAGCACTGTCCTTTAAAAAAATGTTATGTCTTTTGACACCGTTGATTTTATATTTCTCTAGGACTATTTTAGATGTATCTCCAGAAAGCTGGTTCATAAAGTATATTGTGAACTACTAAAAATATTTAAACTACATTGTTTAATTATCATAGTCCGGGAGCTGGCGATACTTTTTGTTGTCAAATTTCATAAAACTTGATTTATGCCTTATATTGTAATATTGATATCACTGATCAAGAAAACGAACTCCTGCCATCTCGTTATCGGGACAACGGTTGAGAGCGGCATGCCAAACATGTTGAAAAAAATTGCAAATGCATAAAAAAATAAAAGTTGAAACTTTTTTCGACTTTTCAATAACATTTAAATAAGACATAAAATGACCTCCTGCTACATTCTCGGTAGACCTATTATACTCCTGCCATAATTTTATTTATGTTAAAAAAAATTATCAATTGATATAAATCATAAAAGTTTTTTTTTAGTATTTCATGAATAATTAAGGTAACTTAAAAACATATCCTGCTAGTCATTTGATGGAACCTGGCTTCGGCAGGAGCAAAGGTGTTGAGCGCAAACACATTATATATTCACCATTTCTAGGCTTCCAAATTCCAAATCCAAAGGTTCTCAATGCGTTAGACATTAAGTAATTTTACATACACAGGTATCTACGCGTTAGGGACAGGTAATGTTCATTTGAAAAGAGCACCTGAAAAATGGTCTTACCTGGACGTCCTTTTGTACACAATGGGGCCTGATGTGAGGCAGATCTTTGGGCATTTTGGATTCCATATGACTGATGTTCATTCCGCTTGGTGCAGTGATACAGACGTGAAAACTTAATATGAATACGACGTATCTACTATTTTCCATGATGGCTACACTCAAGCCACTTCGTGTTTTTTGCAGTTCAAAAAAAAAATATTTTCGTTACATAAGATTGTTTGATTAAATGCACGGAAATTTTAGAAATTCGTCAGAAAAATAATTTGCTAGGAAAAGATGTGATTACCATCGGCTTTATCTGACAAGGAAGGCTATCATTCCAAGTATTTGAGTAATTTCACAGCATTAAAAGCAAAATATAAAAAATCGGGTAATGATTCCGTCTCTACGAGCAGTGTACAATCATTATCAGAGACTTCAGCATCTGGTGTTACAGAATAACTATAAACGATTGATCTATTGATTATATACACATTACATTTTTTTAGCATTGAAAATGTTTCAATTTTCCTATTATGGGGTATCAAATCACGAAAAAGTGCTTGCTACATTTGCCACACATGATGTCAGATGCGTAAGAGATCGTGTTAGTCTGTTTATATGGACGGAATCGGTTCAAATGACAAAAATTAATTAAAACTAACTGAAACTAACCGAAAGTTGATTGAACGACTAACCAATATCACCACTAAAACGTATCGAAACAGATGAAAATATTAAAGTAAGTTAAAAGTAACCAAAACGAACCGAATTTTGGTGACTAATCAAAACTAACCAAAAACATTAAATTTTGATTATAACGTATCGGAGCCGGTCCAAGCGACTAAAATAAATTAAAACTTTCTAAAATTATCTGAAAGTTGATTGAACGACTACCCAAAACTAACCAAAAGCACCAAAAAGGGGTAATAATAATAATAATAATAATAATAATAATAATAATAATAATAATAATAATAATAATAATAATAATAATAATAAACTAAAGTTGTTTTGCTTTGAGGGTGACCAGTTACCAACTTCAATCAGCGACATAATTATTAATGATATTGCTGAAACCGACGACGCAGGTAATAATAATATTTTCCCTACTGAGTTATTAATAATAGATAAAACAATGCCACTAATATTCAAATTATTTATAATAATTATTTTACAGAATCTGATACTGTGGGTAAAGAACAAGATGACGATGATAAAATGGAGCATATGCAACGTGTCAGTGATTCCAGCGATAGTGAAAATCCTGAAACCGAAGATATATCCACTTTTGTAGAAAGCGTTAATGACAATAGATATTGTTATTATTTTGCTGATGTGCCTTCTTTATTATCTCCGCACCTAATGGAGATCAATCCCTAATCTCAGCTACATACCTGGATGCTAACCCAGGCGTGGCGTCACGCACTAGAGTTGGTGACTATACGACAGGCGATTTGAAGCCTTAAAAAGTGAATTTTTGGATTTACGATCAAACAGACTTAATACTTATACCGACAAGTATCTTGCTTAACTTTTCATTTGCCATGTTTTCTCTAGATATCTATCAGGTAGCCAGCAGGAACTTTGAATCTTTCGATTCTGAAGGTACATAAATTCCTTCCTTTATTTTTAATTATTTTGTGATAAAATCTCCAAATATCGAAAGAAATTTGGATTTTTTTATGGCAGTGGCACACACACTAAAGTGAGATCCTATCGCGCTCGACGCGGTGTGTGAACGAAGATGTTCATTGACACGGTTCTTGAATAATTGTAGGTTGTAATTAGGGGAAACAGATGTTCTGGGAGTGAGTTCCACAGTGATACAGTGGAGACAAATGAGTTATTGTTCTTGATGCTCTAGGGGTTTCCAGTTGTACGACGAACTGGTACGCTCTTGCCGTCTGTCGTTACTGTCTGACAGGCGTTGCCAGAGGCGGGTCAAATTCTGGGAACATCTACCGTGATAGTATCTGTAAAACAGAGACATCTCGGTCACATGTCTGCGGTGCTCCAGACTATCCGGATTCCGGGTCAACCCCAGGACTCCGACGAGACGCACAGCTCTCTTCTGAATGGAATCCAGCAGCTGTAGGGTGTGCTTTGGTGCGACACCCCAGATATGTGAGCAATATTCTGAGCACTGTCGTATTTGCGCTTTGCAGAGCAAGAGCAACTACTGCGGTATATACTGTTTTTTGTAGCGAAATAGCGCACCAAGCTTCTGGGAAGCTGATTTTGCGATGCCTGGAACGTGGTGATGCCAGGACATATTGCTGTTGACCGAGACACCCAGTAGTCCGATGGACGAGGATGAATCATTCTTTCATCTGCCATAATTATGTCAGGGTTCGCCGTATTGGCCCTCTTGGTAAACGTGGCTGCTTGGGTCTTTGGACCAAATTTCTGTCGCCCCAAGTTTGAAATTTCTCCAGGTCTTGATTAATTGCTGTAATCTGCTCCTGTCTGCAGTAAAGGTTTTTCTGATTTAAATTAGAAGACAGGGGCACTGTCATCTGCAAAACTGTAAATAGGATTATTCGTGTCGGTCAGCAGGTCATTACTATAGATGAAGAGCAGAGTTGGTGAAAGTATTGCGCCTTGAGGCACGCCCGCGTTAATGCTGAATGTGTCTGAGATGTGTCCATCAACTGCAATGTGCAGAGATCGGTTGTTAAGGAAACTGGCAAGTCAGCTGCAGAGAGAGGCCGGCAATCCGAAAGTCGGCAATTTGTTGAGCACTCCATCATGCCAAACTCTGTCGAATGCCTTCGAAATATCCATTTGCTCTACTCCATATATGAGTGACATAGGCCATATATCTCCTGTCGATCCGTATATCACTGTGAGAGCCGTATTGATTATCGCTGTGCAAAGGTGGGAGAGACGTTGTTGTAAAGTTATTGCTTATTGCCTTTGCTACCGACCAGAAATTCCTGGAGCCACTGGGACATTGTAAAAGTTAATTTCCTTTCCTTTGTCCATAGTTTCGTCGATTACACGTTTGCATTCGTTTCTAGCTTCGACAAAATAATTGCGATTTTCAGCGGTCTGATTTTTCTACCAGTATTTTTGGGCTTGCTGTTTCTTACCTACAGCTCTTTCTCACTTCTGTCGAACCAGGGCTTCCTTTTGACAGTAACTTAAGGGAGTTTGGGATGTATGCTTTCATTCCTGGGGAGGTTACTTGCGTAGCCAAGGAAAAATCTAGGCAGAACTCTCTTAGATCGTCCCAGTTTGCAGAATTGCAATGCCAGATTTTGCGAGGCATTGGTGGATCCTTCTGTAGAAGTGGCAATTCACAAACCGATGTAATAAGTTTGTGGTCGGAAGTACCTAATGGCGGACCAACTGTAATTGTGTACTGGTCAGGATTGGTGTGTAAGTTGTAACCAGGATAGGGCTAGTTTGCTGTTGTTGTTGTAGAACATACTTGTGTTTCTGTAAGGGCTAGTATAGTGGTCTATTTGCTTGAAGATGTTGATGTACCGAATTTATGTTTGTGTTTAGGCATCTTATGTTGCAGAAATCTATTCTAAATTGATTTGGAATCTTTGCTGTCTTTAAAATGCGGAATGAAGGGCTCCCAGGACTACCCAGCGCCCGGAGATCCGAATGGCCGGGGAGAATATTTTGATCCTGGAAGCATCATCATGTCCATATATTCCTACTGTTTCACTGGACGATGCGAGTAGGCCTATGCATCTTCCACTTAGGGCTGCTTCCAATGGAAGCATCAGCCTTAGGTTCATTCCTTTGGTGGTTCCTAGTCTGACAAGGGGAGATTAACAGTTTCATTAAAAGTAGATTTTGGAGGGAAGACCTAAATTAATTCATCTACTAGGCCTCCCTTTTGGAACACTAATATTAAAGTATAATAAGGAATAGATAGATGAGCAAAAAGGTAAGTTCACTACTATAAATATGGCAGGAATGTGTGTTATAATATAACCTTAAGTCACTTAAAACAGTTAAAATAAATCAAATATACTGCGATACTTACGGTACTTGATGTTACCTAAAATTACACCGATGCCACGCGACGGTAGCAAGAAAAGATGGTGAACGTATGATAACTTGTTGTACATACCTCTTGAAATAATTTATCTCTCTTCGAGTAATACATGCCGTACAATAATTATTGAAATTGAAATAATTTAAATGAAGATGCCAATCTACTACTGACGTATAGCAGAATCAATAGTTATTAAAAAGCAAAGTAAGAAAAACTAATTAATTAGTTGAAGTTTAGCTAATTGAGATATGAAAATAGCAATCTGTTATGTTGACTAACACATGATCCAACTAATTAAAACTAAAACATTAATTTACTGCAATATGCGAAATAAACCAGCAGTTAGTCAACAAGTAAAATAGGTAGTCGATAATTACTAATAATTACTAATAATTACCTGTTAGAAAACCAGTTAAGTAAATGGCAACAATTGGTACATAAATAGCTCCTAAACTATCCAGGGCATGATCATATTCCGTTTACACTTCTAGAGTCCACTAGGCCGCGATGATAACCAGCAATACCTTAGTTACAATTTGCTCAGTCAGCCGTGAAATTAAGGGAAAAAATAGTTCGACTTAAAGTCTACTAAATTAGTCAATTATCATAATACAAGGAAATATTAAACTTGTTTTAAGGTAGCCAAAAGTAATTGAATACTAAGGTATCAATTTAGAAAAAGGAGGCAGACAAATATTCTGAAACTATGGCATTATCAGCGAAATATATTCACTTAAGGTGTACTGACTAAGGTGGTATAAATTGAAGAGCAAATAAAATATGTATGAAAAGTAAAATCTCTCACGGTTTGATCTGCTGATCTGATTTAGGCAACTCTCAGAATGAAACGTATATAACTAGTGAGCTTCCTCAGAAGTAAGAACATCAGGAGAAAGGACAAAAACTCTTCGAGTACAAAAAGCTTGCTCAGTTGAAGCAATTTTCACCCTGTAAAGCGTCTTATATAATTAACGCTGAAATCAGCTAAGCTGCTTCAAAAGGTAATCGGGATACAAATTCTGCAACGGAAATAGAGAATATACCAGTTGAGGAGACCAGACATGCAACTAGAAAGCACTGACTCTGTCAAACGCAATGACTGACCATTGAAGAGTGTCTGTCTTCAATTTTCATCGGTGGAGGTGATGAAAAAAAGGTTATGCGCAAAGTCCACCGGAAATTCCCCTCCAAAATCTAAGCTAGCTAATCACTTCATGTCGCATTTTGCTTATAAAATTTGGTTTCAGTTTTCTCATTCCATTACCTTGCACTACGAGAACCTGTTCCCACTAGTAATCACGCCATCCGTGATCCAAACCCATTTATGTTTTGTAATTTTTCTGCTCAACTACGTTGCACCGCGACATTGACAGGTATGCCAGCTACCGCGCCCGTAATCTTAAGTATAGACCTACAGCCAGCGGTCTCCGAAGCAAATATTAATAAATCAATAATCGCTTTCTGGAATACCCATTCTTAAGTGTCATAACAAATCGCATCATGAGCAAGGCAAACTTACAAATCCAGATGAAAATTCGGTTCCTGGAATAAAATGTCACAATGGTCAATTAATGAAGAAAAATGTATTACAGTAAATATTATTAAAAAATCCGAAGTAATATGGTGTTTTATCGTGATATATATCCACAAATAACTTCCACTAAGAGATATCGATCACAAGATAGGGCGAAATGAATTGTCCCAAAAAACACCTGTAGGAAGCTTATTTACGTGGTTTTTTTCACCATTTTCGCCCTTTTAAAAGCTCTAATCATACCCCTTTCTTCTAGGAAAGCTAAATAAACCCAATACTATTAAAAGGAGAAAGCTGGACTAAAAACTAATGAAAGAAACACAATCTCAAAACACAAAACAACCCAAAAATATCAAAAACAGAACGTCTAGGAATCTGGACATATGTATTCTTGCTCACAGAAAAAAATATAAAAGTATTGAAATTAGGATCCGCTACGTCCATACAAGGTATGTGGTCGGTATAAACAGTTAATTCTTAAATCATTTATCACCACAAAGGTGGTAATTAACTTTATTATTGGCCACTTTATTAAGCAATCTGTACTACCATAGGTAGGCGGAGTGTGTTCATAGGGTGTGAATTGAAACATGTATTATAGTTATCAGGTACTTCAATAATGCAAGATTTAATTTGCATTAAATATCAAATATGATCAATATATAATATGATATTTCTAACTACTATCAAAAATGCATCCTTTCACACACAATACTAAATACTGTAGATTAGGTTAACTATTAGTAAATGTCTAACAAAACTACATGATTATTTAATTTAACTCTTTACTGAATTTTATCAAACTTTTTTATTTCAAAATTTCAACTGACTGCTTATCCGTTCACCCTAATTACCTTGTTACTTTTCGTCTTCTACAATTCTCTCAACATAACTTCACCAGAGATATAAGAACTCGAAACTTTACTCGAATCTTGGGTACAGGAATAGATGTGTCTAACTACAATTTCTCAACAGCTATTTTACCTTCTTCAATCTTCACGAACAGGAGAGTCGTTATGCGTTTCTTTTTCTGAGAAAATACGTATAAAGGCCCAAAAGAGATTCTTATGTAAGCTTGGAAAAGAGGAACAGAGTACAGCAGATATTTTCTAAATACCTGTGCAAATAAAATTTGAAAATGGCCCAATATCTTGGCGCTAACCAGAGCTATGACTAGATAGATACTTTACGAGTGAATAATTTTACTGCACTAATGTAATTTCTCTAGAAGTGGATAGAAAAGCGAGAACGGCGCGGACGCGAATGCATTTGAGAGGCTTTCTTTATTTGACATATTGTTGCTTATACAAAATTGACGGAGACAAAGATATATTAAATTGATATCGATCAAAAACCTTTTCCTTGACAACTCGCTTTCCAGCAATTGTGTCATATAACGGACCCTATTCTACCGGCAATCCAGGTTCGGACTAAGGAGCAACTGAGGCACAATGCTTTAAATGCAGAAATTGCTCTTTAACTGGGGTGAAATGAAATTAATTTGGGTTTGAATTATGGCCGAGTCATACTACGAACATGCAGAGTGTTATCACTAAATTATACGGTGAAAAACGATAGGTTAATCCACATGTTAGGGTGTTTCCCCAACAGTATGCATTTTGTAAGATTGATTAACAATAGACACTCCAAGTGCAAATATATTAAACAATGTAATATTGCTAAAAGAGTATTCTCGAAACAAAATTCAGGTTTGATCTTATGAAATCCACTAAATACTAAATGTTTACTTTTGCTTAAGACAAGCATATGTATTGTCTTATCCTGCCTTTCTGGGGAACAAGGAAATAAAACATTGTCAAAAAGAGATGATTATACTCTGCAACGAGAAATAAATAAAAATTATTTAGATTTTACCCCGGAATTAATTGGAGTAGTAATTTTATACATGTATGCCTTATTCTGAAATTTGATTTATATTTAAATAACTTTCATTTCGGAAATTTTTCAACTCATTCTTTATAGAATGGCGAATGCGAAATAATTCAAGTTAAATTACTGAATGAAAGGTAAAATTTAACTTTAGTTAGTGATCAAGTATATGGTAATTTCTTGATCGTTACACCGACATATCTACTTACCTTTATTAAATGATTATTTTAACGATAAAAACAAATTTTAATATGATGCTTTAATTTTTTTTGAAGCTTAAATCTGCTTAACTTTTACCAAAAAAGAAATTAATCAATTTGTATTCACCCTTTGTTAAGGATGATTATAATTTAAAATACAATACCGTTTAAATTCATGGACGTAGAAAGAATATAATCCAATTTAGGGTTTAATATGTTATTTAATAAATATAATTTTATCATGAAAAGTCGTTTCTAAAAATATCTTTTGCATGCAAAATTGAGTTTCCTTAGTTGGCTTGGAATGCTTGCTAAAAATACAGCCAGCAAATATAAATGTTCAGAGCACTAACTTTGTTTTTAAAACTATTAAGGTACACATTTTGCGGTTGGGCAGAAGTGTGGGTTGAAATAAATTTTCAATTATTGCAACTTGCAAACAAATAATATTCGCGATACATTTGTTTTATATGCGGAATCTTTGTAGTACTATACCGCGGCACTCTAAGAGACAACACATTCAAATCAATACTTCAGAATGCCATAAAGTATTATGATAGATCATCATTTTTATTATGTTCTATCTGATTTTACTTTTAAATTCCAATAAGCAAATGTGTTTCATGGTGCTTCGTATTATGTAAATATGGCAACATCAAACTTTCAGGACGCTTCCTGTAAAATATTTTATTTCACCTTAGCTTCGCTTTACTTATCTTAGCTAGTTAAATGTAATTTTTTTATGTGATTTGGCGAAATACATGTCAGATATTTTAGGTATTTTTTAATGTATGAGTGACCCAATTGGTGAATGGGATCTAGAAAAATAATTGAATAATAAAATAATGTTAATATCTTAATGTGGACTTGGTTTAATGTCTTCAATTATAAGAGGGCTTTTATTTTAAAAGTTGCATTTGGACTTCTTCGAATTCCCATTAATTCTAGTAACAAACTAAACAGAACAAAAAAATCATTTTGGCAGTTTTATCGTCAGTGCTAGTAGTGTTCCTGTGATGTAAATATTCAATACATATTTTATCAAGATTTTTCATCCTTCGAGACGTGGATGGTTGTGAAGTCGTAGTAATAGTAGTAGTAGCAATACTAGCAGACTGGTCGAAATTTGACGGTTCGTAATCATTCATTGAGTCCTACTAAGTTCGATCTAGAAAAGTCCTTTCACTCTCTAGAGGTTTTTGTGGGCTCTTTTAATTTTCTAGTGATTCAGTATTACTTATAAGCTTTATATACGAAAGAATAAGCTGCAAGTATTCGTGCAAACAATACAGTTTTTTCGATTTTGCCACAGAATTATTCGGAGCAGGCTCTAAACTTCATATGAAAGCAGACCTCAGAATCTTTCATTTTCTTCGGCATTCATGCACTGATAGAAAACAGACACGTCCTGATTATTATTATAATATCCATATCATTTTAGTATTAAACATAAGAGAGTTTTTGTTGTTGCAGATGCCTAACAACAAGTTTATATTTTCAAAGAGAACACAGTACTCTGTGTAGAATCGTACCTGCGACAACCGTAATTATAAGGAAAAAATTAAAAGACTAATACATGAAAGTACTCAAATACCAGGCAATGGAAAAGCATATCCGAATGTTTTTATAAGCTGTTGAATATTCCAAATGGCATAGGTTCTTTAGATGAGAAGCGCATACGTATAGACATATGGACAAACTTTGGAATTCTGCTCGACGAACTTCAACAGTATTGTTCTATTGTAATAATAGCAACCTGTGATGCCGATGGATTGTTTACAATAGTGGAAGCAGGATATGCTGGATGAAGTAATGATGGTGGAATATATAGCGCAACAACATTAAATTACTGGTTAGAAGAAATCAGCTTAATAATCCAAGAAGTTCATCATTATCCCATAATGTGACGCAATAAAACTCAATTTTATTTCGTGAGAGGTAATAATTTTCTATTAAAGGCAATATCCGCTAAAAAATTCAAGTATTCGGTTCGTCAATTCGTTTAAAAAAAATAGGTAACGTAACATAGTTAAGGCAGTTTGTATCTTGCACAACTTCGTCCGAAAACGGGAAAGCCCTCTGATCCAACACACTTTTTAAATAGATCGCAAAATAATAATGACTTAATAGAAGAGGAACATATCAACTTACAAACAACTTCGGCTCCATCAGTGTTACGAAAGTACTTGGCAAATTATTTTATAAACCACGTGTTGCTTTTCCATGGCAAAATAATTACTGCATATAATTTTGTACATATTTTGTAAGCATAATCGCTTAAAAAATATTATTTACTTACCTAACAAATTATTTATTCTTACAGCTTCATTCCATGCCTTCTCTGTTACGTTTTTCTAGGATATTCAGGGTTTTTAAAATTGCAATGTTATATCCTGGTTGAAGGTTTCTTAAGTTGCAGCTCTACTTGTTGAGGGAGGAATAAAAACCACTTAGGGGAATATTAGAGTTGGTATATTCACTGCACCATTATACAATCAATTCTCTATTGTTCATCAATATCTACTTCGGTACCCAATAATTGTATGATGTATACATCACAAGTAAAAACACCCACATACAGCTATATACTATGCTACTTACATAATATTTAATATCAACTAACCTTACTACTAATTTTAAAGTTTACATAATAGTAGCAAAAAGTGTCCCAGATAGGTTAGCAAGCAATCTAATTTGTTTTTGATACATTTTAATTGTTCGTTATAGTATAAGCATGGATAATTTTTCTCTTTCATAAGAAACTTTAAGTTTATGTCACGTTCAAGGACTATATTTCGTATTTTCTTGTAGAAATATGATAAAGTCATTCGACAAATGCTCAGCGGCGACCGAAAAGAGATGGTAACTGGCAACATGTTTAGGCATGTCACGAACTTTGCTCGACAATGTTGTTTACACATTTTATTCACTTCACGCTCGCGTCTCTAGAACGCAACGTGATTGGTTCGACGCCCGGTCCATGCAAGCTTTTTTTATTGGATTAGTTAGTTTTTTGGCATGCCTTGAGTGAGTTTGGGTTAATTTTTGTTGGTGGCGCCTCGCAGCGAGCGGAGGACGTTGTATGAAGTGAAAATGTAAAAATACAAATGTAAACATTAAACAACAGATGTAGCAAGATATATGTGGATGGATGACAGCAAGCCATTTTTAGATTGGTGCAGCCATTTTACTAAAAACGCTAAATGTTCTTCACCAAAACCAGGTCTGTCCATAGGCGCTTAGACTGCCCTTCCGCAGAAGTCGGGATCACGGCTCCCTGTAGCGGCGAGATGCTAGTAGGCATGTCGTTCCCCTTCCATGTCGTATCGCGTGGTGTACTTGTACGTCTTTAACCAACACCGACTAAATAACAACGCCTTGGTGCTTGTCGTGTGACGTCGTCCATGTATGCCGTGCAATTTTAATCGCATAAGGGGATACATACACTAATATTTATGAAAACAATTAATAATTAACTCATTCTAAAGAATGTTGGCTACATGACAGACTTCTTGACAAATCCCAGAAGTTATTCATGTGTTTTCTTTTTTACACTAGACGTAGTATTAAATGCAGGCTCCCAACTCTCCTACACCTGCACTAAAATTCAAGATATGTATTTAAAATGTAGGTAAATTTTTAATACTACTGAACTATGTTGGGATTTGGAACTTTCGGCAAAATGCACTAAAACAGAGTTTTATCCACAATAATGCTAACGAAGTTAGCAGAATCAGGCGATGATTAAAATGTTTTCTTGGGGGATAGCTTTTAGCCATTTTTTATCGTAAACTTACGTCCTTTGGAAAACCGAAAACATGGACTTTAGGCCCATTTTTATAGTTCCCCCCTGTTCAACATAAAGAAAATCCACCAACAATAAGAAACCCAAATGAGGCTACGATCAGAGAACTTCAAATTTCTAGGAATTAGAACACGGTGATGGAACGCCAATATGACGATCACACATAACAAACAGTTAAAGTATATCGACGAATTAATGTTAAACATATTTTTTAATATAGCTATAAGAAAATTACATATTCATTCAATATTTCAAAAATAATTATTATTTTAGTTCATTAAAGCTTAATGGCCGATTATTCTGATAACAATAAATATAAAAAATATTTAAGTTAT
>MU185627.1:39722-59155 GCA_016904865.1 Pissodes strobi | reverse complement strand
TTTTTTTTTACAGTAAAGTTTCTATTAAAAAGTGCATTTAAAGGATTATCTTTAATGTACTGATGTTCTCCAACCAAAAATGTCTATATCATAACCATCTAAAGCCTATCGATCTGAGGAGTGTTTTGCGATCTGTCCTGAGGTTAGTTTCCGCGCGAAGTACCGGCATAATCATGGTTTTGTCAGATAACGATACTGAGAAAATCAATTTGTAATGATAATTAGTTGATTAAATGTATGAGACTCGTTTTTATTTTCTTTAGGGGGTGGGTTGTCTCTTTTTATTAGCTAAAATTTGTTTGGGTGCCAGAGTTCCTAAAGACAATGCGAACTGAATATGAATACTTAAATATCAATAACTATAAAGATAAAAATATCAAAAATTTGCCCTTATAATTCGTATCTCACAGATCTCATTCTTGCGATAAATTAAGCAAAGGAATTCAAACAACAATATATTAATTTTACAATTAAATTACAAATATAATTGATGAAATTATTTGAAATAAAGTTTATGAATAAATTGACTAGCAATGAGAATAAAAATTAATGTAAAAGATTAAAAAAATAATGAATGAGGCGATATCACTGGTCTTTACAATAAATTTATCTTCTGATTGGCTAATACTTAGCTTGTCCAACTATTCTGTAACCATGCGATCGTGTTGAGACCTCTACTGGAACCGCTTCTGCCTGTTCCCAAGTTAATATTTCTTGGTCTTACCGAGGACTCACTTGGTTCTTATCGTATCGAATCCCTCAGAGCACACAGTAAGTGGACGAACACCTGCTACTTGCCAAGCACGATGATTTCTTCCCGCCAATGTTGAATACATGCAAGAGAAAATAACCTAGTCTTAGACCAATGTATATCGCTAATTAAATAATTTTCAGGGAAGTATCATGTGATCATCAGTGACATTGTTACACATGAGAAGAAGCAATCAACAAATTGAAAATTTACTGGTTAAAACAGATATAATCAGAAATTTAAATTACAATTTTATGTTGGGCAAAAACTATAAATAACTACTGTTACTCAAGATATCCTTTTCTTTACTTTAAAATATGAAATTCAAAAGAAATAATGACTGAAATTTAAAATTCAAAAGAAAATTATGGAATTACATTCCAATTAGTGACTCTCAGTAAATCTAAACAACAGATAACTTGAATTTAACGATAAATAAAGAAATAGAGGTACAACCTCTAATAACGAGTCTTATAACTCAAAATAATTAATTTCTATTACTTTTCATTTTGGCCCTTAGCACATAAACGATAATTGGGCTTAATGTCGCCTCAATTAATTGAAGATAACGATAAGATAATCACTATCTCGAACCGAGATAGAAATTTAGATAAAAGATAAAATAAAACAAATAAATTTACACATGTGAGATTAACCTCTCATAAATGCAAATTATTGTCGGCACATCAGTGTTGGGACGAGCCAGGGCAAGTGCTAATAATTATATGCTTGATGTAACAAATAAACTGAAAATTTAATTAAATGAGCCTGAAAAGAAAAAAATATTAAAACCAGCAATACTATGAGGGAAAATTCGGAGAAATTCTACTGAAAATTCAATTTACTACCTTTGCACGAATTTAAAGAATTTACTCCGAGAATTCCCCAAATAATACTGTTCAATTTGAATGGAAATACGTAAACTAATATGCGTGCCCGCTAAACGATGAAATAATTACGTTCTCTGTAAATTTGGACTAAACCTCTTTGAAATTATATGAATTTGACTAATGAGAGACGAAATTATTCACCAATAAATCGGCATCCTAACCCAACGGTCACGGCAAAAATTAAAATTATTGAAGACGTAAGTTAATTGAAGGTGTTATTTAAAAATGCTAAATTCTTGCTTTAATCAAATACGATTAAGCGAATCAGAAAAAACTATTAATCATGTATTAAAAAATTAAAGAATTAGTGAAATATATTGCAAGATGAATTAAATATTTCAAGATTAAAATTTAGCACTTACCCGGCAAGCGTCGCCACAAAGATAAACGATCTCGCTCTCAAAATTTTAAGACGTTCAACAAATTATGCTTTTCGATGTTTTAATTGGATAATTTATATCATGTGACTACCAATATAGGTCACACGGCGTCAAACCAAAGAAGTACCCAATATGTACTAAATATAGTAATCTATAGTAAATTAAATTCATAAATTGTAGGTATTAAATAGCGTACTGCGCTCCCCAATTACCAACCACACTAGATAACCCCATTCACGAATAGATGTCACTAATAAATATAGTAACTACAGTGAAACAAATCCACAATTGTAGGTATAAAACAGCGTATTATTTGTGCTTCTTAAATAATTACTTGCACGAAATATACCAATTCGTGAATAGTTGTCACTGGCGACTCAAATCCCAAGCATCGAAAATCATTCGTAATTGAACTGAATTTAGTGGAGCGGAATAAGCTAATATTCCGTCACAGAACAGTTAATGACAAAAATCTGCGCTCTGAAATATTGGACATATTCGGTTAGATGAAGGTAAATAGTATATCGCACATGAAAAAATGCCACAGAGTAATCTTAAAAGGTGCGCGTCCACTTGTTCGTACCGGACGAATCGGCCGCTTGAATCGAATCGGATTTTTGTAATGAATTCGTCCACTTATCCGCATCGGATCGCATTGGCTCGACTGACTGAGTGCTGGATGACAGGTTATAAAATGAAAATTCTAGATTAGTAATTTTGATTTATTGGTAGAACAATGAGTTCTTCTGAAGAAGAGAAGAAGTAGTGTTGATCGCTACTTTATTATCAGATGAAGAAGAAAAAGCACGAACTAAATGCAGACCACGGCGTCATAGATTTAGGGTGCATAATATATGTAAAAAACGAAAACAATATGGCAAATTTCATACATGGTTCCCTGACTTAGTAGATGATGATGAAAAGTTTCGTCCATTTTTATTGTTTAAAAATTACAAAACATACATATGACACGTATCTATACAATTCTGGAAACCTTTAAAAGAACTAGTCACTAGTCTAAGTTAATAACCACAACAATTACTAGACTCCAAGGATAGCGGCGCCCTGCACTCTGTCCGTTGACTTCCATGTCTTCGTGATGCAACCAGTTGTTTGTAAGTCCGCTGATGGTCTATGGGTCTGGATGGTTAGCCTTCACTTCGGCGACCCGGGTTCAAATTCCATCGTTTTTTTTAAAGGTTATGTTTCTAAATAGTTTTTTTCTTGATTTTGGGTTAGTTTGGGTTAGTTTCCTTTCGTTGAGCCCCGGAGCCATCGAAGCGAGCGGACGTTATGCGTGAAGTGAAATATTACTTGTAATACGTGGCCGTACTTTGTCAACACTTTCTACGATATATTTTGCTTGATCTAACTAAAAACCAGGATATATATTTAACAAAAGCTGTATTATAGTGGATATACAGCAGCTTGCATGTGTTTCCGCGAATACATTCCACTGCATTCAATACATATTACGCGCCGCTATCCTTAGAGCCTAATCAACAATTATTGAGCTGTATAATCGAAGCAAACCGAACGCCACATGATATTAAACGATTTCTCAAAAACCGACCATAAAATGCGTCGATTTGTACGTATTTACTGATTACGTCGGCCGCACGCACCGACCGGCCCGGCTTTGAATTCTCTCTCGAAAATACGTAGCCGCATTCCGGCAGTTCGACGCGGCCGTTGTGAGTCAGTGGACGCATTTATATTTAAACCATGAAAAAGAATTAAATAATGAGATGCGTAAGGTGCGGCCGATTCGTCCGGTACGAACAAGTGGACGCGCACCTTAAAAATCCTTCTGCTAGACCGCCGGCTGTCTTGATAAAATTTTGTAGTGATGCCTCAACCTTTCACGCGTTTGCGGTCAATGGGAGCAGGTGAAAGAAGATTTAACTAAAAATAATATCAAAGAGGATTATTGGGACGCTCTCCATAGAGTCGTAGAGTATATTTGCTTGTGATCCTCTTTGCTATGTCAGGTTGCGTAGCTCAGATGGTAATGTATAGAATAATAACTCGCTGACTTCGAAACAAATGTACGTATATTGATGCCCAGGCTTAGTATAAATTGACGTATGCACCTATGCTCATACCCATGTTTAAATATAATTTACCAGAAGAGCGTAAAACACATGACATTTCGTTGAGGTAGTACTTTTAGTTTATGTTGAATCTAATAGAACTAATTCGTTTACTTTATATTGATATTCTTAATTCGGTTTCACTTTAAATTAGGTTCGCTTTATTTTGACTAACTTTGCTTACTTTTTCACTCACATAACTTAGGTGGTGTGAACTTGATGCCAGTAAGCGTTTGCCGTTGTGGTACTACGAACTGGACCAAGTTGCCGTTTACTAGGTTCGCACGCTCTTTCATACTAAAATTTGTTGAAAGTTTACTTATTGTTTTTAAAACATGTTTATATAATAAGTGTAATTATCTTTCAAGGTCAAGTATCAAGTTCAACCTTTAGACTGAGAGTTCTTTTTTTGTGAATAGGATTACTAGTTTACACATGCCCTCCTCCTTCTTGCGTTAGTCCCCAATGCAAAAACATCTTTTACGCTCTAAAAGTTCAAAAAGAAAAGAATCTCCCTAAAGAGTAATGATTTGTTAGCGACTGTCAAAAAAACTGTGTTATAGTAGAGACGATCAAAAACTCATTTTCGATGAGTATATCTAAAAGAAGGGAACCTCCCTAAATATTAACGAGTGGTCCTCAATATTTGAATAGTTATATCGCTAATTACATAATTAAATAGAAGTTATATTTTGAGCACTCAATCTTTGTTCTGGCTATGGTTTAGTTCGGTCCTCGATTTCAGCTAATGGTCACCCATCTTAATCCCTACTCAATTCAGAATTTTTGTCGTTGGTCTCCATTTGGCTGCTGTTTGTGTAAGGGCTCCATCTGACCAAATTAAAGGCCGCCATTGAATAGTGCTCCGTATACATGTAAAAAATGCAAACAAACCATGTGTAACCAATATTAGGTGTCAAATTCTGATCTTAACGTTTTCCCTTGACTCGGTTTTTAATAATTTCCGATTTAAAGAAAATATACTAATTTTCATTCTCTGAAAGCATTATCTTATTTTGTCATTCAATATTTTACAGTTATCATTATTAAAAAAGTCAGCAATTATGCTTCATAATTATAATTTTCATTGAATCATACAGTATATATGAAATGGGGTTATCTCACGAATGTGTTAAAAGTTTGAAAGCATTATTTTGTATCTTAGTTAATATAACTTAAATATTTTTTATATTTATTGTTATCAGAATAATCGGCCAATAAGCTTTAATGAATTAAAATAATAATTATTTTTGAAATATTGAATGAATATGTAATTTTCTTATAGCTATATTAAAAAATATGTTTAACATTAATTCGTCGATATACTTTAACTGTTTGTCTTGTGTGAACGTCATATTGGCGTTCCATCAGCGTGTTCTAATTCCTAGAAATTTGAAGTTCTCTGATCGTAGCCTCATTTGGTTTTTTTATTGTTGGTGGATTTTGTTTATGTTGAACAGGGGGGAACTATAAAAATGGGCCTAAAGTCCATGTTATCGGTTTTCCAAAGGACGTAAGTTTACGAATAAAATGGCTAAAAGCTATCCCCCATGAAAACATTTTAACCATCTCCTGATGCTGCTAACATGGTTAGCATTATTGTGGATAAAACTCTGTTTTAGTGCATTTTGCCGAAGGTTCCAAACCCCAACATAGTTCAGTAGTATTAAAAATTTACCTATTATACATAAATACATATCTTGAATTTTAGTGCAGGTGTAGGAGAGTTGGGAGCCTGCATTTAATACTACGCCTAATGTAAAACCAAAACTCATGAATAACTTCTGAGATTTGTCAAGAAGTCTGTCATGTAGCCGACATTCTTTCGAATGAGTTAATTATTAATAGTTTTCATAAATATTAGTGTATGTATCCCCTTAAGCGATTAAAATTGCACGGCATACATGGACGACGTCACATGACAAGCACCAAGGCGTTGTTATTCCGTCGGTGTTGGTTAAAGACGTACAAGTACACCACGCGATACGACATGGAAGGGGAACGACATGCCTACTAGCATCTCGCCGCTACAGGGAGCCGTGGTCCTGACTTCTGCGGAAGGGCACGGTTTATGGCTCTACATCCGTTGTTTAATGTTTACATTTGTATTTTTACATTTTCACTTCATACATCGCCATCCGCTCGCTGCGAGGCGCAACCAACAAAAATTAACCCAAACTCACCCAAGGCATGCCAAAAAACTAACTATTCCAATAAAAAAAAGCTTGCATGGACCGGGCGTCGAACCAATCACTTTGCGTTCTTGAGACGCGAGCGTGAAGTAAAAAAAATGTGTAAACAACATTGTCGAGCAAAGTTCGAGATGAGGCTCCCCTTAAACGACGAGACGCTAGTGACATGCCTAAACATGTTGCCAGTTACCATCTCTTTTCGGTCGCCGCTGAGCATTTGTCGCATGACTTTGTCATGTTTCTACAAGAAAATAGGAAATAATATGGCCCTTAAACGTGACATAAACTTAAAGTTTCTTATGAAAGAGGAAAATAATCCATGCTTATACTATAATGAACAATTAAAAAGTATCAAAAACAAATTAGATTGATTGCTAACCTATCTGGGACACCTTTTGCTACTATTATGTAAACTTTAGAATTAGTAGTAAGGTTAGTTGATATTAAATATTATGTAAGTAGCATAGTATATAGCTGTATGTGGGTGTTTTTACTTGTGATGTATACATCATACAATTATTGGGTATCGAAGTAGATATTGATGAACAATAGAGAATTGATTGTATAATGGTGCAGTGAATATACCAACTCTAATATTCCCCTAAGTGGTTTTTATTCCTCCCTCAACAAGTAGAGCTGCGACTTAAGAAACCTTCAACCAGGATATAACATTGCAATTTTAAAAGCCCTGAATATCCTAGAAAAACGTAACAGAGAAGGCATGGAATGAAGCTGTAAGAATAAATAATTTGTTAGGTAAGTAAATAATATTTTCCAAGCGATTATGCTTACAAAATATGTACAAAACTATATGCAGTAATTATTTTGCCATAGAAAAGCAACACGTGGTTTATAAAATAATTTGCCAAGTACTTTCGTAACACTGATGAAGCCGAAGTTGTTTGTAAGTTGATATATTCCTCCTCTATTAAGTCGTTATTATTTTGCCATCTATTTAAAAAGTGTATTGGATCAGAGGGCCTTCCCGTTTTCGGACGAAGTTGTGCAAGATACAAACTGCCTTTTACGTTACCTATTTTTTTTAAACGAATTGACGAACCGAATACTTGAAATTTTTAGCGGATATTGCCTCATAATATATATTGCTTTAATAGAAAATTATTACCTCTCACGAAATAAAATTGAGTTTTATTGCGTCACATTATGGGATAATGATGAACTTCTTGGATTATTAAGCTGATTTCTTCTAACCAGTAATTTAATGTTGTTGCGCTATATATTCCACCATCATTACTTCATCCAGCATATCCTGTTTCCACTATTGTAAACAATCCATCGGCATCACAGGTTGCTATTATTACAATAGAACAATACTGTTGAAGTTCGTCGAGCCAGAATTCCAAAGTTTGTCTATATGTATATACGTATGCGCTTCTCATCTAAAGCACTTATACGATTTGAAATATTCAACAGCTTATAAAAACGTTCGGATATGCTTTTCCATTGCCTGGTATTTGAGTACTTTCATGTATTAGTCTTTTAATTTTTTCCTTATAATTACGGTTGTCGCAGGTACGATTCTACACAGAGTACTGTGTCCTCTTTGAAAATATAAACTTGTTGCTAGGCATCTGCAACAACAAAAACTGTCTTATGTTTAATACTAAAATGGTATGGATATTATTAATAATAATTAAGACGTGTTTGTTTTCTATCAGTGCATGAATGCCGAAGAAAATGAAAAATTGTGAGGTCTGCTTTTATATGAAGTTTAAAGCTTGCTCCGAGTAATTCTGTGGCAAAATCGAAAAAACTGTATTGTTTGCACGAATACTTGCAGCTTATTCTTCCGTATATAAAGCTTATAAGTAATACTGAATCACTAGAAAATTACAAGGGTCCACAAAAACCTCTAGAGAGTGAAAGGACTTTTCTAGATCAAACTTAGTAGGACTCAATGAATGATTACGAACCGTCAAATTTCGACCAGTCTGCTAGTATTGCTACTACTACTATTACTACGAGTTCACAACCATCCACGTCTCGAAGGATGAAAAATCTTGATAAAGCATGTATTGAATATTTACATCACAAGAACACTACTAGCACTGACGATAAAACTGCCAAAATGACTTTTTTGTTCTGTTTAGTTTATTACTAGAACTAATGGGAATTCAAAGAAGTCCAAATGCGACTTTTAAAATAAAAGCCCTCTTATTAATTGAAGACATTAAACCAAGTCCACATTAAGATCTTAACATTATTTTATTATTCAATTATTTTTCTAGATCCGATTCACCAATTGGGTCACTCATACATTAAAAAATACCTAAAATATCTAACACGTATTTCGCCAAATCACACAAAAAAAATTATATTTAACTAGCTAAGATAAGTAAAGCGAAGCTAAGGTGAAATAAAATATTTTACAGGAAGCGTCCTCAAAGTTTGATGTTGCCATATTTACATAATATGAAGCGCCATGAAACACATTTGCTTATTGGAACTTAAAAGCTAAATCAGATAGAACATAATAAAAATAATGATCTAACATAATATTTTATGGTATTATCCAGTCTTCATTTGAATGTGTTACCTCTTAGAGTGCCGCAGTATAGTTCTGCAACCATTTTTACCATATAAAAGAAATGTATCGCGAATATTATTTATTTGCAACTTGCAATTGAAATGTTATATTTCAACCCACACTTCTGTCCAACCGCAGAGTGTGTACCTTAATAGCTTCAAAAACAAAGTTATTGCTCTGAACAGTTATATTTGCTGGCTGTATTTTTAGCAAGCATTCCAAGCTAACTAAGGTAACTCAATTTTGTATGCAAAAGATATTTTTAGAAATGACTTTTCATTTAAAATTTACTAAATAACATATTAATCGCTAAATTGGATTATATTCTTTCTACGTACATGAATTTAAACGGTATTATATTTTAAATTATAATCATCCTTAACAAAGGATGGACACAAATTGATTAATTTCTTTCTTGGTAAGAGTTGAGCAGATTTAATGATTCTTTTCAAGCTTCAGTATCGTCAAAAAAATTAAAGCAACATATTAAAATGTTTTTTTTTCTTTGAAATAATCACTTAATGAAGGTAAGTAGATATGTCGGTGTAAAGGTCAGAAATGACCATATACTTGATTACTACCTAAAATTAAATTTTACCTTTCATTATGGTATTTATATATGAATTATTCCGCATTCACCATTCTATAAATAATGAGTTGAAAAATTTCCGAAATGAAAGTTATAAAAATATAAATCAAATTTCAGAATAATACATTCATAGAAATATCATATATTGTCATAGTACATAGTATAAAATTACGTCTTCAATTGATTCCGGGGTAAAATCTAAATAATTTTTATTCATGTCTTGTTGTAGAGTTTAATCACCTCTTTTTGACAATACCTTTTATTTCCTTGTTTCCCGGAAAGGCAGACAAGGACTATACATATGCTTGCCTTAAACAAAAGTAAATATTTAGTATTTAGTGCATTTCAGGAGATCGAAGCTGAATTTTGTTTCGAGAATACGCTTGTCAACAATATTACCATGTTTAATATATATGCACTTGAAGAGTCTATTATTCAATCTTACAAAATGCATAATGTTGGGGAAATACCCCAACATGTGTATAAACCTATCGTTTTTCACCGTATAATTTGGTAATAACACTCTGTATGTTCGTAGTATGACTAAGCCGTAATTCAAACCCAAATAAATTTGTTTCACCCCAGTTAAAGAGCAATTTGTGCATTTAAAGCTTTGTGCCTCAGTTGTTCCTTAGTCCGAACCTGGATTTCCCGTAGAATAGGGTCCGTTATATGAAACAATTGCTGGAAAGCAAGTTGTCAAGGAAAACGTTTTTGATCGTTTTCAATTTAATGTATCTTTGTCTTCGTCAATGTTGTGTAAGCAACAATATGTCAAATAAAGAAAGAACATGTTTCTACCCTCTCAAATGCGTCCGCGTCCGCGCCGTTCCCGCTTTTCTATCCACTTCTAGAGAAATTAGATTTTAGTTCAGTACAATCGTTCACTCCTAAAGTAACTATCTAGTCGTAGCTCTGGTTGGCGCCACGATATATTGAGCCATTTTCTTATTTTGTTTGCACAGATATTCAGAAAATATCTGCCTAACTCTGTTGTCCTTTTCCAAGCTTGGATAAGAAATTATTTTGGGGGTTTATACGTATTTTCTCAAAAAAAAAACGCATAGCATTTCTCCCGTTGTTCGTGAAGATTAAAGAAGGTAAAATGACGGTTGGAAAATTTTAGTTAAACAGATCTATTTCTTTACTAAGATCCGAATAAAGTTTCTAGATCTTATATCTCTGGTGAAGTTAAGTTAAGAGAATCGTAGAACACGAAAAGTAAAAAGGTATTTAGTGTGAACGGAAAAGCAGTCAGTTGAAATTTTGAAATAAACAAGTTTGATTAAATTCAGTAAAGAGAAAAGTTCCTGTTAAATTCAAGTTAAATTGAACAATAAAGAAGTTTTGTTAGATATTTAGTAATAGTTAACCTAATGTACAGTATTTAGTATTATGTGTGAAAGGATGAATGCTTGAAAGTAAAATATAATTTTATATATTGATCATATTTGATATTTAATGCAAATTAAATCTTGCATTATTAAAGTACCTAATGCCTATAATACATGTTTCAATTCACTCCCAATGAACACAACCCCACCTACCTATGGTAGTACAGATTGCTAATTAAAATGTTCAATCATAAAGTTAATTACCACCTCCTACTTTGTGGTGATAAATTATTTAAGAATTAACTGTCTATACCGACCACATACCTTGGCGTAGCGGATCCTAATTCCAATACTTTTATATATTTTTTCTGTGAGCAAGAATACATATGTCCAGATTCCTAGACGTTCTGTTTTTGATATTTTTGGGTTGTTTTGTGTTTTGAGATTGTGTTTCTTTCATTAGTTTTTAGTCCAGCTTTCTCCTTTTAGTGGTATTGGATTTATTTAGCCTTCCTGGAAGAAAGTGGTATGATTAGAGCTTTCAAAAGGGCGAAAATGGTGAAAACAACCACGTAAATAAGCTTGATACAGGTGTTTTTTGGGACAATTCATTTTGCCCTATCTTGTGATCGATATCTCTTAGTGGAAGTTATTTGTGGATATATATCACGATAAAAC
Organism: Pissodes strobi; assembly: GCA_016904865.1. Taxonomy (NCBI): domain Eukaryota; kingdom Metazoa; phylum Arthropoda; class Insecta; order Coleoptera; family Curculionidae; genus Pissodes; species Pissodes strobi. The sequence continues at coordinate 47,700 of MU185627.1, read as the reverse complement.
ACCATATTACTTCGGATTTTTTAATAATATTTATTGTAATACATTTTTCTTCATTAATTGAGCATTGTGACATTTTATTCCAGGAACCGAATTTTCATCTGGATTTGTAAGTTTGCCTTGCTCATCGTAGATGCGATTTGTTATGACACTTAAGAATGGGTATTCCAGAAAGCGATTATTGATTTATTAATATTTGCTTAGGAGACCGCTGGCTGTAGGTCTATACTTAAGATTACGGGCGCGGTATCTGGCATACCTGTCAATGTCGCGGTGCAACGTAGTTGAGCAGAAAAATTACAAAACATAAATGGGTTTGGATCTCGGATGGCGTGATTACTAGTGGGAACAGGTTCTCGTAGTGCAAGGTAATGGAATGAGAAAACTGAAACCAAATTTTATAAGCAAAATGCGACATGAAGTGATTAGCTAGCTTAGATGTTGGAGGGGAATTTCCGGTGGAGTTTGCGCATAACCTTTTTTTTATCACCTCCACCGATGAAAATTGAAGACAGACACTCTTCAGTGGTCAGTCATTGCGTTTGACAGAGTCAGTGCTTTCTAGTTGGATGTCTGGTCACCTCAACTGGTATATTCTTTATTTCCGTTGAAGAAGTTCTATCCCGTTTACCTTTTGAGGCAGCTTAGCTGATTTCAGCATTAATTATATAAGACGCCTTACAGGGTGAAAATTGCTTCAACTGAGGAAGCTTTTGTACACGAAGAGTCTTTGTCCTGTCTACTGCTGTTCTTACTTCTGAGGAAGTTCACTAGTTATATACGTTTCATTCTGAGAGTTGCCTAGATCAGATCAGCAGATCAAACCGTGAGAGATACATACTTTATTTGCTCTTTAATTTATACCACGTTAGTCAGTTTACCTTAAGTGAATATAATGAATAGTTTCTGCGGTAGGATCCTTGTGAAACATCGTTGAATAATAATACTAAGGATAATTAGTACAATGCTTTTAGATGTTTCAAAATAATTTAATGAGATATTTTTCTCTACATATGCTTCGGCTTGATGAGGCCTTTATCAAGAGTAGTTGTATACTAAAATCTAAATTGTTATACCCTACTACTAAACCGCCTGACGGTGTTTGGTTTTTATTACACTGTCAATTATGCAGGTGTTTAAAGAGCATGTTATTTGGTCGTTCGTATTTAAAACGTCTGTTTTTTATGACTTTTGGATTTCTAGCTACTCCAAAAGGTTCAGCCTTTTGATTTTTGTTTCTGTGTGTAAAATTATGACATTATTCGTATCTATAAAATGGTTATTTTCTATAGTATGTTTTGCTAAGCCAGAGTTTTATTAGGCAAGATCGATTTTTTGTGTTCTTTAATCTTAATAATTAAGTTTCTGCCAGTTTGTCCTACAGCTTCACAGTTCACACAATTTATTTTGTAAACACCAGATTTAGATTGTTTGTCAATTTTGTCTTTATTGTTTATTAGTCTTCTTCCTAGATTATTCTTGTTAACCTGAATTGTTTTACAGCCAAATTTATTTAATTTTTTTGAAACTTTATCCGTAATTTTCAGAATATAATTGATACATTTAAACGGCTCCATTTCTAATATTAATGTAGGGTTATAAAATTATTTAGTTAAAAATGTTCTTCTCTTTTTTCTTTATTAATTTATCAGATAACAGATTGCAATTAATAACTGTTATAAGATCGCTTTGATTGACAAATTAATAAAGGTAAAAAACAGAAGAACATTTTAACTAAACAATTTTATAGCCGTTTAAATTTTTCAATTATATTCAAAAAAATTAAATAAATTTGGCTGTAAAACAATTCAGGTGAATAAGAATAATCTACGGAGAAGACTAAAAAACAATAAAGACAAAATTGACAAACAATCTAAATTTGGGTGTTTACAAAATAAATTTTGTGAACTGTGAAGCTGTATACGTAGGACAAACTGGTCGAAACTTAAATATTAGGATTAAAGAACACAAAAAATCGATTTTACATAATATTAAAAACTCTGGCTTAGCAAATCATTGTATAGAAAATAACCATTTTATAGATACGAATAACGTCAAACTTTTATACACCGAAACAAAAAGCAAATGGCTGAACCTTTTGGAGTACCTAGAAACCAAAAGTCACAAAAAACCGACGTTTTAAATACGAACGACCAAATGACCTGCTCTTTAAACGCCTGCATAATTGACAGTGTAACAAAAACAAAATACCGTCAGGCGGTTTAGTAGTAGGGTATAACAATTTAGATTTTAGTATACAACTACTCTTGATAAAAGGCCTTATCAAGCCGCAACATATGTAGAGAAAATTATCTCATTAAATTATTTTGAAACATCTAAAATCAATGTACTAATTTTCCCTAGTATTGCTAAGTGAATATATTTTGCTGATAATGCCAGAATTTCAGATTATTTGTCTGCCTCCTTTTTCTAAATTGATACCTTAGGATTCAATTACTTTTGGTTGCCTTAAAACAAGTTTAACGTTTCCTTGTATTATGATAATTGACTAATTTAGTAATGTTTTAAGCCGAACTATTTTCTTCCCTTAATTTCACGGTTGACTGAGCAAATTGTGACTAAGGTATTGCTGGTTATCATCGCGGCCTAGTGGACTCTAGAAGTGTAAACGGAACATGATCATATCCTGAGTAGTTTAGGAGCTATTTATTTACCGATTGTTGCCATTTTCTTAACTTGTTTTCTAATAGGTAATTATTAGTAATTTTCGACTACCTATTTTACTTGTTGCCTAACTGCTGGTTTATCTCCCTTATTGCAGTAAATTAATGTTTTAATTTTAATTAGCGGGATCATGTGTTAGTCAACATAACAGATTGCTATTTTCATATCGCAATAAGCTAAACTTTAACTGATTAATTAGTTTTTCTTACTTTGCTTTTTAATAACTATTGATTTTGCTATACGTCAATGGTAGATTGGCATCTTCATTTAAATTATTTCAATTTCAATAATTATTGTACGGCATGTATTATTCGAAGAGAGATAAATTATTTCAAGAGGTATGTACAACAAGTTATCAAACGTTCACCATCTTTTCTTGCCACCGTCGCGTCGCGTTGGTGTAATTTTAGGTAACATCAAGTACCGTAAGTATCGCAGTATATTTGATTTATTTTAACTGTTTTAAGTGACTTAAGGTTATATCATAACAAACTTTCCTGCCATATTTATAGTAATGAACTTACCTTTTTGTTCATCTATCTATCTCTTCTATTACCTATCTATCTCATCTATTACCCTTTAATATTAGTGTTCCAAAAGGGAAGTCTAGTAAATATAATTTATTTGAATTAATTGGGATTAATAATTAAGTCACTGATTTATTTTGTTTTGAATTGATTCTGCCTTTATTATTTGTGTTTTTGTTTTGTTTTCATGCCTGAGCGAAAACCAGTTTTAATTTGGAACTTAGGAATTTTCTGGCCGTCTGACGTCTACAAGTTAGTGACGCCTTTAATTTGACCCCCCCCCCCTTCCCCTTCTCTTCGGAATTTGAGTTAGGGCCTAATTTGCCCGGTTCGGAGACAGCTCGTTCTGGCCTACCCATCGTTAATTGTAAATTTTCTTAACTTCACTCTCAGTGAGTGTAAATAAATTAAATTAGAAAATAAAGAGCATGGCATCGGATTTAGAGGATTTCGCTTTTATTGCAGAAGTTTTAATTAGGCGAAGAGTGCAAATAAACTGTTATGCTGATGCAACTTTCACCTTGAAGTTTATCAAAGGGGGAGTTTACTATGAAGCTAAAGTTTTCAGCTGGTCCAGACATTGAAAAATAGAGTGGCTATAAATGAATTGAAGGCCCGTAATTTTTTGGACCTAGATGAATTCATTTAGGTCTTCCCTCTAAAATCTACTTTTAATGAAACTTTTAATCCACCCCTGTCAGACTAGGGACCACCAAAGGAATGAATCTGAGGCTGATGCTTCCATTGGAAGCGGCCCTAGGTGGAAGATACATAGGCCTACTCGCATCGTCCAGTGAAAGACCACCCCACCAGAACTTGGAAGTGCTAAGTGGTTTCTCCGAAACATGCGCCGCTTCCATAGTTCCGGGTTTAACAGTAGGAATATATGGACATGATGGTGCTTCCAGGATCAAAATATTATCCCCGGCCATTCGAATCTCCGGGCGCTGGGTAGTCATGGGAGCCCTTCATTCCACATTTCAAAGACAGCAAAGATACCAAATAAATTTAGAATAGATTTCTGAAACATAAGAGGCCTAAACACAACTACCCCTATCCTGGTTACAACTTACACACCAATCCTGACCAGTACACAATTATAGTTGGTTCGCCATTAGGTAGTTCCGACCATAGACTTATTACATCGGTTTGTGAATTGCCACTTCTACAGAAGAATCCACCAATGCCTCGCAAAATCTGGCATTGCAATTCTGCAAACTCGGACGATCTAAGAGAGTTCTGCCTAGATTTTCCCTTGGCTACGCAAGTAATCTCCCCAGGAATGAAGGCATACATCCCAAACTCCATTAAGTTACTGTCAAAAGAAAGCCCTGGTTTGACAGAAGTGCTGTAGGTAGGAAACAGCAAGCCTACAAATACTGGTAGAAAAATCAGATCGCTGAAAATCGCAATTATTTTGTCGAGGTTAGAAACGAATGCAAACGTGTAATCGACGGAACTATGGACAAACACAATCAAAGGAAAGGGATTAAACATTTACAATGCCCCAGTGGCTCCAGGAATTTTTGGTCGGTAGCAAAGGCAATAAGCAATCACTTTGCAAAAACGTCTCTCCCACCTTTGCACAGCGATAATCAATACAGCTCTCACAAAGAGAGATCGACAGGAGATATATTGGCCTATGTCACTCATATATGGAGTAGGGCAATTAGGAACTACGGAGAGTCTCAAACGATTGCGTTGGATATTTCGAAGGCATTCGACAGAGTTTGGCATGACGGATTGCTCAACAAATTGCCGACCTTCGGACTGCCGGCCTCTCTCTGCAGCTGACTTGCCAGTTTCCTTAACAACCGATCTCTGCACATTGCAGTTGATGGACACATCTCAGACACATTCACCATTAACGCGGGCGTGCCTCAAGGCGCAATACTTTCACCAACTCTGTTCCTCATCTATAGTAATGACCTGCTGACCGACACGAATTATCCTATTTACAGTTTTGCAGATGACAGTGCCCTTGTCTTCTAAGTTAAATCAGAAAAACCTTTACTGCAGACAGGAGCAGGCTACAGCAATTAATCAAGACCTGGAGAAAATTCAAACTTGGGACGACAGAAATTTGGTCCAAAGATCAAAGTAGCCACGTTTACCAAGAGGGCCAATACAGCGAACCCTGACATCATTATGGCAGATGAAAGAATGCTTCATCCTCATCAATCGGACTACTGGGTGTCACGGTCAACAGCAATATGTCCTGGCATGACCACGTTGCAGGCATCGCAAAATCAGCCTCCCAGAAGCTTGGTGCGCTATTTCGCTACAAAAAACTATATACACCGCAGCTGTTCCTCTTGCTCTGCAAAGCGCAAATAAGACAATGCTCAGAATATTGCTCACACATCTGGTGTGCCGCACCAAAGCACACCCTACAGCTGCTGGATTCCATTCAGAAGAGAGCTGTGCGTCTCGTCGGAGTCCTGGGGTTGACCCGGAATCTGGATAGTCTGGAACACCGCAGACATGTGACCGAGATGTCCCTGTTTTACAGATACTTTCACGGTAGATGTTCCCAGAATTTGACCCGTCTCTGGCAACGCCTGTCAGACAGTAACGACAGACGGCAAGAGCGCACCAGTTCGTTGTACAACTGGAAACCCCTAGAGCTTCAAGAACAATAACTCATTTATCTCCACTGTATCACTGTGGAACTCACTCCCAGAACATCTGTTTCCCCCTAATTACAACCTACAATTATTCAAGAGTAGTGTCAATGAACACACCGCGTCGAGCGCCATAGGATCTCACTTTAGTGTGTGTGGCACTGCCATAAAAAAATCCAAATTTCTTTCGATATTTGGAGATTTTATCACAAAATAATTAAAAACAAAGAAGGAATTTATGTACTTTCAGAATCGAAAGATTCAAAGTTCCTGCTAGCTACCTGATAGATATCTAGAGAAAACACGGCAAATGAAAAATTAAAAGATACTTGTCGGTATAAATATTAAGTCTGTTTGATCGTACATCCAAAAATTCACTTTTTAAGGCTTCAAATTGCCTGTCGTATAGTCACCAACTCTAGTGCGTGACGCCACGCCTGGGTTAGCATTCGGGTATGTAGCTGAGATTAGGGATTGATCTCCATTAGGTGAGGAGATAATAAAGAAGGCACATCAGCAAAATAATAACAATTTCTATTGGTCAACGACTAATGAATTTGCACTATACCCGACTACTAAAACACGGATGCTCTTCCGGTTGAAGTATGGTTTGAATTGCACATCTCTATTCATACCATACATGGTAATATAATAATTTATGATTAGCTTTGGCTCTTTCATTAGGTAATTATTAAAGTGTTCTTGGTTTGAAGGCACTGTAAAAATCACTTAACTTAGAATTTTGACAGATCTCTCGCAGAATTGACTTAATTACTTTAGGAGGGTACCCCCCAAAAACTACACCCCTATGAGCTGCAGCTCTTGAGTTAGGTTTGAGGATTAGATTATACGTAGAACCACCAGAGCCTACGTTCTTGTGAACTGCGAGCAATGGTTAGAGCTGAATAGCTGAGAGACAAAAGCCTGCCGGACGCGTATTACCATTGTTTGTTATTATCCAGAGCAACTGTGCCCCGAAGCGCAGTGAAGAATGGCTTAGCAAATACGCGTATTTTAGATTACCAATCTTTACTGCAGCACATCGGCACAAAGAATACCGCGATACAAAACAACGCGCTGCAACGGAAAATTATGTAGACAAATGTTTTGTTTATTGCTTTTTATTAATTTACCTTTTTTTATTAAATTTGGGTTAGTTTGGGTTAGCCTTGGGTTAGTTTTGGTTAGTTCTTGTTGATTCAGCCTCCGTAGCGAGCGAAGCGAGCGAAGGGCCTTGCAAAGCCATAATAATACCTATTATTCTTGGGCGATGTGCTGGTAATCGAAAATACGCGTATTTGCTAAGCCATTCTTCACTGCGCTTCGGAGCACAGTTGCTCTCTATAATAGTACATAATATTTCCCAAGTTCCCAAGAAAGGGTGATAGTCCGGGAGCTGGCGGCACTAAATTTTGTAAGATTTCATACTTTTTCGAATCATCTCAAAGCTATAAAAACCCAAAATCCCACTGGTACCAGCGGGACACTGATTGACCGCGATATGTTAACTATGTTAAAAAAAAGTTTAATTGTTGAAAATAATAAAAGATGAAACTTTATCAATTTTTTAATAATTTTTAAACAAGACATGAAACGACCTCCTGTCAGTTTTTCGGTAGACCTATATACGCCTGCCATAATTTTATTTATGAAAAAAAATATTTATTGATATAAATCATAAAAGTTAAATTTTTGGCAGGAGGGAGTAAATTAATAGTCTTGACATAATTACAGAAAGGAATTTATTTGGACGCATCAGATTCCCCTTATGGACATGTATATTCGTCGAGATATTCATAAACGCTTTCTACAAAAGTGGATATATCTTCGGTTTCAGGATCCTCACTATAGCTGGAATCACTGGCACGTTGCATATGCTCCATTTTATCATCATGATCTTGTTCATTACTCACCAGTCAGATTCTGTAAAATAATTATAAATAATTTGAATATTAGTGGCATTGTTTTATCTATTATTAATAACTCTGTAGAGAAAATATTATTATTACCTGCGTCATCGGTTTCAGCAATTTCATCAATAATTATGTAGCTGATTGAAGTTGGTAACGGGTCACCCTCAAACCATAACAACTACAGTTTATTATTATTATTATTATTATTATTATTATTATTATTATTATTATT
>MU185627.1:0-19722 GCA_016904865.1 Pissodes strobi | reverse complement strand
AAATAATACACCAGGCATTAGCATTTCAATTTAACCTAATATCAACAGAAACATGATATTATAAATACACACCGAAGAGTATATTGGAAAATAATTAGTTCGAATTGTACTACGATATAGCCATAGACACTGATATAACTATACCACTCAACAGGCCAGATCTCACATTACTGGATAGCAAAACAAATTTTAGTCCAATTATTGCGGTCAGTTGGATTATTTTAAATAAGACCTTTTATTAACAGTAAATTAATAATGATTCATAGCGGTAAATTCCTAGTTAGAAATTCGAAATGTAATACTTGATGTATAGGATTTGAAAATATGTTTGAAATGTTTCTACATCTTTAAATCTCCTACCACTGTTTCTGTCATAAACAGAAACCTAGGATTTTCAAAATATTGTATGACCATTGGATTTTTTATTAAATACTCTGTAATTGCTTGCATCGTTAGTCACACCACTAATAAAGATTTTATTTGTTGCCTGAAGAGTAAATTCAAGTGTATATGGCGCCCAGTTACATTATTAACCATTATTTCAACTTTAGTACGTGCACAAGTAACACTTTTTGTGATATTCGAATTATTGTATATATTTGAATTTATCTGAAATCAAAAGTATACGTTTATTAAAATCATTATTTATAGGACTGATGATGAGAGAACGTATAGAAAGCCAATGTCGCTTCAGCAGCTCTTATTAATTTCATTTCACCAGAAATACAACAAAAAGTTCGCACTTTTTTGGTTATCTTGCATTATATGCGCGTCAATATCAAATTTACCTTTATGAGAGATTAAGATTACATTTCAGCAGAATATGTACATTTGCGTTTAGGCATTACAAAACTCTTGTCTATTGTTAAATACGCAAACATGAAAGAATATAAAATTAATGGAACGATTTTATTTCTTACGAACAAATGCTAGTTTCGATTGCGGTGATTCACCATTTCCATCGACTTTAGCCCCTAAGGGTGATTTTATACTAAATCGTTAACTGACCATTTTTGAATGACAGCATTTTCAGAACTACTTTATTTATTCCTTTGTATTTTTAGTGTTGTAAAAAACAATTACTTAAAAATCCGGAGGCTCATGTATAATCCGCCCGGATACACTCGGCCGTAGTAAAAACTTGAACATGTCCAAGCAAACCCTACCTTCCTGAACTTTTCTCATTTCTTCCGTAATATTCACTATCTTCATTTTGTCAAATTATGTTCTTTTTGCAACTTTACGTCCTATTCATTTCCGATGTCCCTTTTTATTAGCTGCTTAAGCTTTCTTCGAGATTCCATATTATAACATTGAAGACATATGCCTCCTTTACTGATATTTCCCTAAATTAATATCAAGATGTTTTTTATGGCAAAAGGAACTATGTCACTCAATGAGCGGTGCGTGTGCTGAGAAGATGGTTGATGTTGGACGTGAAGCGCTGTAGGGTGTAGTTTTCGGGAAAGACGTTACTCGGAAGTCCATTCCAGAGCGAGGCAGTCCTCCAGACAAAGGATTCCCCCCCCCCCCATCAGGGACATCCTATGTGTTCGCAACTTAATGGTATGTTGATGAGTAGCTCGTGTCTGACGGGTGTTTCTGTTTGGCACAACTATGTGTGGAAACATAAGTGCCAGCTCGTTCGAACACCTTTCGTAGTAGTGTCGATAGTAAAGAGATAAATCCGCCATTTTTCTCCGATGTTCGAGGCTATCAAGGTCTTTAGTCAACTTTGAGTCATCCACAAGACGGTCTGCTCTTATGGAGTCCAATATCTTGAGCAAGCGTTTGGGTGCCGAGCTCCACACATGGGAGATAGTCTTATCTGGGTCTTATAGAGCAGCAAGAGCTGATGAGGTGTATACAACTTTTTTGCCCTATAGAGTGCTCCTAGTTTTTGTCCTGCTGCCTTGGCGATTTTAGTGACGTGATATGCCAAGGTATGTTGTTTTCTACGTTGATGCCCAGTAAGCTTACGGATGGAACCAGAGTCAGTGTTTGTCCTGTCATTGATAAGTCAGGTTGTAACGTGCCAGCTTTCCTTTGGCACCAAGTTAAGTTTAAATGTTAAAGTACGGGTTTTTATTGACTAGATGGCGAACTATGCCTGAATTGATGATTTTTCCTTATGTAGCCACGTAGGGAAACCCTATAGTATAGGGTTTTGTTCTTGATAGTGTGGTGAACCACTCAAGAATCGTTGATCCGGATGATGAAATTGTAATGACCTCTACCGCCCGGTGAATGAAGTGCAATTGCCTTCTTCAATAAATTCAAAACCAAGATTGTCTGGGTTATCTTTAGAGCAGTTTTCTGTAGCGATTTGCTCTACCGCGCGTACCAATTCCAGAACGTAAATTGCCGTTTGAAGATTTTTTTTTTGTTTTGGCGTCACAAAAATTGGGATTCACCTTTGCATGTTTCCCTAATGAATAGCGGGTCGAATGGTTATTTCCTTTTAGCTAGGCCGAGTAATTAATTAAGATAGGCTCTGGTACATCAAAGTTCTGCGTTTTCCTTTCGAAATCGCTTTAGAAAAATTATCGGGTGTGACAGCTCGTGGCCACGTGACGGATGACTATACTCTTATTGGCCAGGCGTAATTTGCAGTAGGAATTTTGGAAGGAAGCGTCTGCTTTTTCAAGGAAATCACTCTACGTTGACTTGCCGTTTGAAGCAGTGTTGGAAGTTTTTGTTTTGCCTCATGGGATTATTACTAACCGACCAATTTTTAGAGTCTCAGACCTTATTCTGCTAACGTTGGTTAGTTTTGTTCGTTAGTGCCTGGAACTCGCCCCGTAACTGGGATTTAATGCTGCTTTAGGTAGGTGAGTGAATTTATTTTTTTTCTCTCTACTACCAATGCCGCCATTTTGGGACGCCGTGAGTGGATTTTCAATTGCGTATTACTTCTTTAAAGAAGCCTCCTCGTACATCCACGACCTACCTGAGCGATCCAACGATCTAGTCGAGAAGCCATCAACTGAATGTGAGCTACCTTACCTTTATTATTAGTATTTATTACTTCCCCTTTCTTTCCTTTCTATCTTTAAATCAAAACGCCTAACCGTATTATTCGTTACTCTGGTTAATAAACCCGAGATTTAACTTAAATTTATCTCCTTGAAGATACGCCAAACTATAATTTTCTTTGCTCAAGAATTAAGCTTTAAATAGTTTTTTTTTCTAATTAAGACAATTAATAAGTCGAAACCTAAAATTTAACTTATTTTATTCTTGTAAATCAAAATATATGAGTCAGCTTGCTTCATTCTTGTCAGTCGATACTTTTAACATTTTTAACTGGCCGAAACAGGCTCGTAATTTATGAAAATAATCGGGAATAATTTCTTGAAATTCACGACGAGCAACGCGAAATTTTTCCCGAATATCGATTTGTTTAGAAACCTTTAGTAGGGAACTATCGCTTTTTCTCAGTAAGTTTGGCATTGAGTTGTCTTGTTCCTGATTTAGTTTTCTAGCTTCTAAGAAGAGTGCCTTTATGGTTGGATAGAGCCTGATTAATAATTGATTAACGAAGACAGCGCTCAATCTTCTGATTTAACTTTAATCGACTGCCCAAGGCATCACTTATTATTGGCGTACCTAGTTTTAGTTATAAACATAATTAGTTTGTAGAGCGGCACTGTGAAGACAGACCATGGTTTGCGCGCCTAAATAAATGATCGAATGAGGATCTTTTATTTATCTTACTTGAACTTAGTAATTTTCAAGGGTAAGAACATAAATTTATATTTTTGATTAGTTCGGTTTGTTTCTAACACCGGTTATATCGCGTGATATTTCTGTTTGAACCTCGTTAGCCACCACAAGGTGAACGTTCCAGTGAACAAAGTAAACTAATTATTATTGGAAGTTTTTGTTCCACCTATAATATATTATCAATCGGCTTTTATTTGACCGAAATAATTCGATTAATAATTGTTTTTTTTTTCATTTTCAACTGAGTAAAATTTCTTACTCTTAGAACAGTAGTCAGTACTAGTCTTTCCTTGATGGTCTAAGGCAGAATTTAATGCAAATATTTCGACAAGAAAGTTCGCTTTTTCTTTGACCGTTTCCGCTATTGAGCAATCATCTTTGGTCAGTGGAGGGATTGACGTCTTTGAGAATCCCTGATTGACTGCTTCGGCAACTGACCAAAGGGATCTTGATCCGTTAGAACAGTTGAGAAGCTTGTTCTTTATCTGCTCGTTATATCCCTTCTTGCTCTCGTACACTGGTTTCTAGTCGAGATAAATATATTATTTCGATTATCGACTGTTGGCTTAAGGTTTTCAGTAACAAAACCTATTTCTACGTTTGATTTTTGATATACAATAATCATAATGAGAATCTAAATAACATCAGTCTTAAGTTATTTTGCTGCGTATAACTTGTTGCGAAATTAGATAAACTTTTCCTATAATTCAAGGGGCCCATAATACAAACTTGGGCATTAATTTCCCAGTAATCGAATTATTTATGTCTACACTTCAAAAGCAACTTTTAAGGGAACTTTTAATTTCCAACTTCTTATCCATATTTGGCAACAAGAAATTGGGGGAATTTTTAATAAGTTAATTCATCAATGGGAAAGATAAAGAAATAAGAAGGAATTATCTATATTGCCTGGAATCGCAAAGGTCTGCTAGATTCTCGAAAGATATTTGGGGAAATTACGGCAAGAATAAAAACTAAGACAAATAGTAATACTAACATCAATTACTTGTCACACCTATTTATTTAAAAATAGACCTGATATAAAAGCAAAATCGATGGGCCTGGGACATTTGGTGAAAAAGAAAATGATAAGACTTTTACTCCAGATGAGTTTAAAAAACCAGTGCTAAATGTAGATCTTTCAGTTGTCCAGTTTAATGTTACTGCCATTTTTTTACAGCTTAAACGCGTAGCTGTGAAGGTAGACCGATTTGGAATTTAGATCCTTTTGTTTATTCGAGACTAGATGTTTTTATGATATAGTCTTAAATTATCAATGATATATTAAGAAGTATGTAAAGTTACAAAATAAATTGAGCTGCCATTGGAAAATCACTATTGTTCTCGGTCCAGCTATTTTGACATCCACTGCGTGTAACATTTTATTTTTTATATTTAAAATTTAGTCATTTGCTACCTTAATATGTTAATATTCACAGCTAATTACTATAATTTGATTTGATGATCAATAACTTTACTCACACTGTTTAGTACGTTTTATTACAAATAACTTCTACAATGAATGTTCTAATTCTAATTTAATTTAATTTCAATCCTCTGATTCAATTGAATTGGTCAGTGGAAAACGGGCCCATATCCAAAAACCGAAATTTTACAGGAGGGATAATAAACTGAATATCTGGAGATTTAATTTTAAAGCCGTTTTTTAAGAGACATATCTTATTTTAATATCTCCTAACAATATCAATTTGATATATTTTTAAAATATATTGCTTTTTGTTTATTTTATAAATAATTTTTAAAGTTATATATTTGGGGCCTTGTTCCACTCAAAAAGAAAAAAATATATATTTTATTCTTATTATATTTTTTATTTTTATTTTTATGAATATTTATATTTATATATTTTGACAAAACAACAAACTAACTATATTTTTAACCGTCAGTATCATCGCCGGCACCGTCTTCGTTTTCCATACTTGATCTAAGACGATGGTAGAAAGTAATAGCTTCTGGATCTGTAAGATACTTAACGAGTTGCAAAATGTTTTGTAACTCTTCTTTTTTAATTGGCCAGTCAGAATTATTGAGTGATCAATAGGTAACGGGATCGGACTTTGAACCCCTGGCTTAAGTAAAACAAATTTATCACCAAATAAATTTTGAAGCGAAGCAGAGGCTTCCATAAACAAGTATGTAGCCATAAAGATAAATAGTTTGTACTGTGTAATCTGAAATTTTAATCTCTCCTTGCTTACAGTTTTTTTAAAGTATCCGTCAAAAAAATCATTAAAATTTTTTACCATCGTCTGTTTAAGCAATTCAACTCGAAAATTTTCGTTTTTAAGTTCAATCCATTCGTCCAGTTTTTCTACTTTTTCTATTTTTCTTTGTTTTTTCTCAATGACTCCAAAATGACACATACCGATGTGGCTTGATTGGCAATAATTATTGGTGCACTGTGTTATAGTATTGGACGGTCCGTGGACTACGGGCCCAACTACACCAATTGGGCCCTTGTTCCATTCTCCTAAAAATTGACATATGATTTCCTCCGTCTACCGTACACATAAATGGGCCCTTCTTCCGTTCACTTATGCGTCTTGATAAGTATTAGCAAAAAATAAATAAAACTGAAAATCGAGAATTTATGTATATGGGCCCTTGTTCCAATAACCGATTCAATTCTCTGATTCCAAGATTATCCTTGGCTTGTCCGCATACTAGTTTCTTGTTTGCTAGTAGATGAATAATTATAGGCTGGCATTTACTTCTATATTCTATATCTAAAACATTAATTTATGCTTAGTTTTGTATATATTTCAAGGTATGGTCCCCATCTGAGCCTCATAGTTTGTTAAGTGATTTAGAGTTGATTCAACCCAGCTATATTTTGTATCGGAGTCTACTGTCAAAGTAAAATTAGGTCAAGATTTTTGCTTGATTAGGATCTTAATTTGCTTACCTTAAGTAGTATGTTGCTTGTCAGTGAGATAACAATTTCATCCAGTTCTGGCTACAAATATTGCCTCGTATCCAGATTCAATTACTAATCTAAGGACCAACTTTTCTTTTGGATCACTATATTCTTCCTTTGCTTCAGTAGCTAAAAACTAAATAATTTTAGTAACTTCATGATTTAGCCATTGGTTACTATTCCCTACCTTAACTTTCGTGTATTCTAGAAAAGTTTTAATAATACCACGTTTATTTGCTTTAATTTGACTAATTGCTTATTTAGATGGAACCATAGTTAGCTCTTGTACATTATTATATGATCTAAATCTTCACGTTTTCCATGGGCATATATAATTTTGTTTTCGTTTGTCCTCAATATTCACTTATTCAGTTTGTTTACAATTTGATTGACCAAGAATATGGCTTTCTTTTTTAATGTATGTATGCTTCCCTACGAGTTGTAACAGTAAATAACAGGGGCGTGTGGTGAAATTTTAAATAAGGGAAGCACTTACCTATTTGTAATGTAATTCGATTATTTGATCACTTTTTGCAAATTCGTCAATGAAGTCATCATAAAAGCGTCGATGTCCCGACATGTTTTGGAGAAGTTTATTTTCAAAGGACAACAGCGATATTTGCGAAAGCCTCTCCTGCCCCGTTAAATTTCTCATGATTTTTTCTTAAACGCCATAGTATTGAAAAATTGCATTTTACTGATGAACTTGTGGTAGGTATTGTCAATGCTAATTGACACAATTTCCATGAAAGGATTTAAGCGCACCTTCTGGAAAAGATTTTCCCTTAAATGCTTCAAAATTGCAGCGCTCGAGGTTTTTAAAATCATTTAAACCGTTAAACATTGTCACGAGTAGCTTAGGGGGTAGCGCGTTTATTTAAAGAATAACTTCTCAGAGAAGAGCCTCGTCGCGATTAGTACAATGACGGGGTCTCAATGCTTCCTTTAATCTACCACTGGATGTACTACTCGTGAGGACACGCCTTGTTTAGCGTGCCGGGGGGTAACTGAGGTAGACCGGGATCGCGTTACGTGGGGTAAGAAGAGATGATAAAGTAAGCACGTTTAGTTAATAACAATGTATTAACGATAAAATTTTAACAATAATTATTGGTCAGAAGAAATGAGATTCTATTATACCCGATTACTACGGTGCGCATGTTTTCTCGATTTGAGGTACTGTTTATAGGTCTTTATTTACTGTCTTATAATTTATAGATTTTCTTAAGAGTTGGGTTTTATTTAAGAACACTAAGAGATTTCACTAAACTTTTTAGCTGACTATTTAGAAACTTGTCTTTCTCAACACTCTGACAAACTTCTGGTCAAGACTTTACTATGGAGGATGTGCAACCCCTGGTCCTAGCAGTCGTCAAGTGATTAACCGGTACCAGGTTTGAAAGGAAAGGACTAGAACCTAAAGCAGTCGTATGGCTAACTTTAGGAGCGGATAGAACCCAGAAGGCAGTCGTCAAGTGAGCTGGAGGTGAGACCAAAGTCTGCCGAACTGAGGGTTCGGTAGCGTATTTATATAAAACAAAGTGATGACCATTGCATGCATAAGGTTCAAAGTCGCTCCCGTTGATTGCTCGCGTTGTTTATAGTTTGCCTATAATGTTTATATAACAATCTCCAAGTTCAAGTTCAAACTCGCGACAGGGTGATATTTGTTTAGTAGCTTATGCATTTTAGTAGATTACAATATATAACTTACTAGTTGCTGAGTTTAATTGATTATTTCATAAAAGAGGCTATCTGTTCGAACAGCGATAAGCATGCTGTTTTTCTTTCGTTCACTTGCAAAGGTGTTGCCTATAAAACCCTAATGGGCACTGCAAGTAGCAAACGGCGAGGAGGAAAGATACCGATGGACTCTTTTCTTAAAGATGTTTAGACTGTAGCCAATAGGAAACAATTCGATTGGTCAGGAGTTCCAGATGCTCGTCACACGCCAGAAGAAAGAATTTTGGTAGAGGCTGGTTTCGGGTGTGCTCTCTTGAAAAACATCTGGAGCTTCTAGCTCGTCATGTGGAACGAACAAAGCTTGCACTAGAGGGAATCAGAGTTGTCAGTTCGGTCGAACACTTTCCGTGATAATATCGAAAAAAAGGGAGAGATTACCCATCATCCGTCTATGTTCCAAGGTGTGAAGGGAACGAGTCAGTGTTTCGTCGTTAATAAGTCTAACAGCTCGGTTCTGGTCTAAGAGCGCTAGAGTATGTTTGGGAGCAGAACTCCAAATGTGAGAGCAATACTCCAGAGTAGGTCTGATTTGCGCTTTATAGAGTGTAAGCAGCTGAAGTATTTTTGGCACGGAAAAGTACACCCAGTTTTTGAGAGGCACACTTGGCGAGACCTCGGACATGCTCATCCCATGAAAAGTTAGTGTTGCGTTATTCCAAGAAGCGAAAGATTGGAGGATGGAAAAAGGATTTCCCCCTCCTTGATGGTGGCAATGTAGTTTCCCTTAGTTGGTATAACACAGCAGTCTGTGCCTTTTTGGCATTGAAGATTACAAGATTGTTGGATCTCCATTCAAGAATTGTGTTTAAGTCACGATTGATTGAGACAGTCTGTTGTCTTCTTAGCTGTCCCAGAGTGGCCGATGATAATGGTTTGTCAGAAAAAATGGATGATAGCTGCATAGCTGTAAATGGGATTTTCAGTAAGCTTTAGTAGGTCATTTATGTGCAGAAAGAACATAGTTGGAGGCAAAACCGAACCTTGCGGAAGACCAGCATTGATGGCAAATGCCTCGGACGTGACACCATCGATAGTGACCTGAATACTCCTTTTATCCAAAACACTAGACAATATTGTATGTAGAGCCGGTGGAAAGCCATACCGCCCAACACATATCAGGGTGGTGGTATTTAAAACTAACTTACGACGGCGGCTCAAGGCAAAATGTTAAATCAAGGTGGCAATTCACATAATGCGGTAAGTTTTGATAACAGCTTGTGGCTCTGCATTTAACGTTATCGTTTTCTGCCAAAATAGGTCAAAGTTATCTCCTATTTGGCTTAATATGAACTTAAAATCACCCACTATTTAAGCAAAAAGCAATATCATTTGTCTTAGTTTGTAATATATTAAAAATATTGTCCGAAAGTGGAAATATTTCTAAAAATGTCTTCAACAAAAAATTAAAAACCTCGTTTCAAACAGTACAAAAATTCCCTCGAACTATTTATTGGTTCTTCACATAGGAATGGTAATATTATATATTAGACGCTGAACATAGTATAGTATTACTTTCCTTCCCATTAATTACGGTGATCATTCGGCAATTTTAAATCCCATCTTGTTGTAATACTTTTAATACCGTTAATACTTAATTTAATAATTTTAGGTTTGTTTTTGCTCTTTTGTATATGTCAGTAGCTGGAAGGACTTTCCCCGTTCATTTCTTGCTTCAGTTTGTTGGATTTTTTATTTACCTAACAGGAACGAGGTTGATTAGGGCTCTCAAAGTTGAAAAAGGGATGAAAACGACAGCCAAAACAAACGTACTATATGTCATCTTAAAACAGTTAACCTTACCTTGTGCAGCGGCATAGCGGATTTTAATTATGATCATATATCATCATGGCTGCCATATTATTTCGGTTTTCATAAGTTTTCCTTAATGTAACTTAATTTTCTTATTAATTTTCTTTACCTCTAACATTTTAGAATCGTGTCAATTGACGTTAATTTGCTTTGCGCTTGTCGTAATAAGCCGCGTTCTATTAATACTGCGTACTAGACGAAGAAGATTTTATAATTTATGAATATTTGCTTTTGCGCCAGCTGGCTGAGCGCTACTGTTTAAGATCGCGGATGTAGTATATGTTACGCCTGTCGTAACCGCAGTACAACGTGGATGGATGGAGAAAAATTTATTTATTTATTTATTTACGTATATTATACCTAACAGAAATATTAGAAGAATAAATCCTATTACTAAGTATAAGAAAACCAAAAATATATAAGTATACAACTAACTACAACTACATAATTCTTGTTACCCATATAATCTTAAAGTAATATATTAACAATAGAAAGAAATTTATGATAACTTAAACCAAAAATATCTATTTCACCTTGAATGCCATTATATAAGTTACAAATTACAAAATAAAGGTGATCCTAGTTGCCCGTTATTGTTTGCTACATCAGAAATGTAACAAGTAAGAGGGTTTCTTGTGTGATAACCTGGTATATTAAAGGGCAGCCTGTTGGCAAAAATATAGGATTATTTGAAATACCATTTACAGCCTTAAAGAAAAACAACATACAAGAAACCTTCCTTCTCTTTTCCAAGGAATCCAATCTATTCCTGTAACGGAGCAAAGAAGATGAGATGGTGAAGTCGTATATTCCTGTCTCCCTAAAATAGATGTATCTTGCCATCTTGTTTTGTACTCTTTCAAGTAGGTACTTATTAGATTCATAGTAAGGACTCCAAATAATACTTGCATACTCTAAAATACAACGCACAAATGACAAATAAAGAATTCTTATACAATCAGGCTTTTTTAAATCCTTTGGACTTCTAATTACAAAACCATACATTTTACTTTCCCTATTTACTACAACTTCTATGTGAGCATTAAAGGTTAACTTAGTATCAAAAATTACTCCTAAATATCTCATTTGTGATACACGTGTCAAAATATTATTTTGCATAGTGTAATCATTTGATATAGGAACCAACTTTCTAGTGAAACTTATAATTGTTCATTTATTAATGTTAAAATATAGTTTATTTTCTATGAACCAATTGACTAAGTTATTTAAATCATCTTGCAAAATTGCACAGTCATTTAAGCTTTAAACTTTTGTAATACTATTTATATATAGCAAGAATAATAGTGGTCCCATGAGACCCTTGTGGAATCCCCGATGTTGGTTCAAAAATTTGCGATGTTATGCTTACACCTATGCTGCCTATGAGAAAGATATGTCTCTAGGAATTTAATTAAATTATAGTGAGGTCCATATTATTTTTCTAATTTTTCAAACAATAATGTAAATGAAACGCTATCAAAGGCTTTTTCAAAGTCCGTATACACAACATCCATTTGACTATGAGCATTTAAAACATTGTAGATGCTTTGCGTTATTACTATTAAATTAGTTACTGTAGATCTATTTTTTACGAAACCGTGTTGAAAGATTGAGAGACTATGTTGATGAATAAATATATTTATAAATTATTGACTCGAAAATTTTTGATGGTGTTGACAAAACTGCAATGGGACGATAGTTAGTAATTTCTGATATATCTCCTTTCTTTTATTCTATAATGAGCCCTTTCTAGAATTAAGATAGGTCCAAAAAGACTTTGGATCCATGCCTATATTCTCTTGAATGGTGTTAAGATATGCTGTTTCTGCAATTTTTATTTCATGTTTTAATTCAGTACTTATTTTCTTAAATTGCAAATAAAGAGAATTATCTTTAGTTATGTTATGTTTCTTTCTTAGTTTTTCTTTATATTTCAGTTTATTAATAACTGTTGCATTAAAATAAATGGGATAATTTTTAGACTTTTGTTTAGTTTTAGGGATGAGCTTTTCAAAAATATAATATACTTTTTTATAAAAATAATTTACGGCCTCATTTACATTTGTATAGGTTTGAAGGAATGACCAATTTGTTTGACAAAAATCGTGATATATTGACAGATAGTCAGCCTTGCGAAAGTTGTAAAGTGACCCCTGACCCATTGAAATTAATTTCTTTGATTCTCATTTTCTGTTGGATTAATGAAATTTTAAGGGTTGGATGGTGCATATCTTCTTGTACAAAACTAAAATCATTTTGAGAAACACAACAATATTCTTTTGCAATAACCAAATCCAAAATACGATTATTTTTATTAGTAGTACGATTAACTTGTTTTGCATCATAAAAATTTAAAAAACGCCTCAAGCAATCAATGAAGTTATCAGTTTATCCAGTGTCGTAATTTTTCTTTAAATGCGTCAAATTAAAATCTCCAATTAAAAGAAAATCTGAATCAAATAGATACAACTGAGCCTCAAGGAAATTATATAGGCGTTCGTAAGATTTTAGAGAACAATGTGGAGCAATATACACGCCGAAAATATACTTACACTTGCTTTCAGTAATATCTACCTTAACACACACTATATCTATACAATTATTGCGAAAATTAAGATTTATCATCTGTACTTTATACTCGATTTTAATTGCGATCAATACACCACCGCCTCTGGATTTGCATTTATACTCAACATTGTTATGGTCGCGATCTGCCCTAAAAATATTGAATGAGTGAGAGAAAATTTCAGAATCGCTCACATTTTAATCAAGCCATGTTTCGCTTAATACAATAATTTCATGCTCATCTGACGTAGCCCATATATTATTTCTTAATCCAGTCAATTTAGAGTTTAAACCACGTACATTTTGATAGACAATATTTAGGGTATTTTCTCCCTTAAGTTCCACATTCTCTGCTGGGGTCGAAATCTGCTCTGGTGACGAGTTTTGTTGTGAAAATTCTGGGAAATACCACTTCCAGACGTCCTGTGAAATCCTGTGCCTCGAAAAATTGATGGCTTAATAATAACATTCACAGGCCAAATATTGCAGTCCAAAATGGCCATTTCAAGTTCAGGTGCAACTGCTATCTTAAATGAGATCCTGTGGTTATGGCGAGTTAATTTTTCGCAACTGAGAATTGCAATATGATGCACATTTAAATGGTTTTTAATTTGTTCTTCATTGCAATCCTTAGACAGATTACCCAAATAAAACTATTTATGACCCTCGGCCGCTGTTATTAGGGTTCCCTGACTTGTACCTCTCACTGTTCTTCTTGAGTTCACTAAAGATATGATGACCCAGCCAAATCTGAATCCACTGTAATTGCAGGTGTCAAAGAATCCTTCGCTTTCTGTTGCTCCTCTGATCTTTCATTTATCGGTTGAACGTTCTTTGTTAGTAATCTGACCAAATCCTTATTACTACTAATTATCGCCTGAGCAATATTTTCAAATTTACCAGTTAGTAATGATGACTGATGTTTAGTTCTTCATGCAGAATATTACTTAGAGACTCAACATCGTCCTTCTGACTCCTCGAAATACCCTGACTTGGTCCAGCCTCTGTTACATTACCATTCTGCTTCTTTAAATCTTGGACTTCATCCTCTAACTCCTGGATTTTTATTTGCAATATTATTATTTTAGAGTTAGCTGCCTCTAATGTTTCTTGGCTTTTAGTATATTTATCTTCTATAGATGTTACTGTGCTTACTAGCTTTTGAATTATCTTATTTTGACCTTCATACTCCTTCACTAAGCCTTTAGTATCAATGTGGCGGCAAACTTTGTTTTTGGCTTCATTAGCTTGAGCCATACAAGCCGGATGAAAAAATCCACTACATTTTAAGCACTCTATCCTGTTTGCTACATATTTTTACAATGAAGACACTTACATTCTTCACCCGCATCTTCTGAGGCTAAATCAACTAAATTGGGCATTTTTAATTAATATCGACGGGACTATAAGATGGTGTTGAATCGCCGGCAATAATGATTTCAGTCGAATATACAGCTGATATCGGATCCGATACTCGATAAATGCAAAGAATGTAGAATTTGTCGTTTAAAAATCACAAATCATGAGTCGTTTGAGATCTCATTTGATAGCATTGCTCTGGGGAATAGATTATACGGAAAAATTGGATTTTATGTTTAAAATGTGCCTACAGCCAGTTGCGCAGAGCCTTAATAGCTGTATGGCATGGAATATGTGGTTCATAGGCATTTACTGCAAAGTTTGGAAAGGAAATTCTGTGAAATTTGCGCGATAAGTAATGAGCTATCGTTGTGGAAAGTTTTTTGAAATGCTTTTGTGGTTGACCATTTTTGAAAACGCTTTCATCACTGTTGGTGTATTGTTTATTTAGTACTGAATTGACACATTTTTGTCAGAAGTTCTGTTTTGTATAGCATTTGAGGCAGCTAGCAATTCAGCGTTGGCAGATTTGAAAAAAATCTTAATAGGTTTGCTTTGACTACGTTAATAACAGTTCTCGTTTAAATGAGGAAGTTTTTTATACGAAAAGTCTTTCATTAACCTAAGAGATACCCCGTGTCTGCCAGTGGTGGTGGAAAGACCCTCCTTTAACCTAAGAAGTCCCTCGTGCCTGACTATATAAATGTCCTTCTTCTAGTCGGTGTTCATCGGTTATGTATATTTCCTTGTGGGAGTCGCCTGGGGCAGCCCTGCAGATTAACCAATCTAGTCGGTAAACCCAATATATTTTTTACATATATTAATTAATGATTAATTTACACCGCTGATAGTCGATATCTAAACCTTTTACGTTGTCTTTGCTTAGATAATTATGTGCTATGCAGAACCCTGGATTACTACCCATTAAAAATTATCCCATTTTTCCACCCGGGGTACAGGTGTACCCCAAATAATAAATGCCTGTATATAAAAAACATTTATTTCCACAAATACAAACGGTTTATATGTGATAATTATAGGCTAATTAAAAATGTATATCGATATTTTAACTCAGTTAATACACTCGGGGCAGACTTTCGCTTGGTGATTTAGATAGATGAACTTTTTGCACTTAACTCTTGATTTTCTATCTTTTTGCGTTCACAAAACGCTCACCTACCAGGGGAAGATGTCTCTAGATTTTTATCTTCTGGTTTTATATTTAGAATGTTTTTCAATAAGTGTTTGCATCACATAATGCCATAATGACAACTCGGAGTTCCATTGGCAAAGTTCGTATTTCTAGGCGTTCTCTCATCAATGGAGTAACAAGGTCTTGGGCAAGTTTTTTAGCATATTATTTGGCATAAATTTGTTTCCAGGGGCATTGTAGGACCTTTGAGTTAATTCCAATGTTATCCAAAAGGTTATAGAAAATCCTGAGAGGCCAGCGTCTCGATTTCATAGCAGCAGTATATCTGTGCGCCAGTTGGTCGAATATGTCTACTCCGCCTTTGGTCCGGTTATAAAAGTCAATTATTCCGGTAAGAACTGTAGAATATGGTTTGTCACTTTCACGATGCATCGTGGATAGAAGAAGAACAATTTTCCTTTGTTTAGATTTTGGAGGGCAATATGAAAGCAGCGTGAAATAATCACTATGAGCAAACATAGCTGAGTTCTTTTCTCTCTCTCTCGCTTCTATAAACAAATCTGGAATTTCCGTTCTGTTTTTCTTTAAGGTTGCAACTAATGTTGTGGTAAGTTTTTGGGCTCTCTGTATGGAGGTGACCCAATTATCTGTTGTAAGGTTACGGTTTTTCCCATGAATTGGCTTTGTCAGATTTAGTGTATAATATTCAGCTACAGGAATAACTTGAGGTGTCGAATTTTGCCAATGTAAACTTCAGCATTTAGAAGGTAGAAAGTGTTTGCATCACATAACGCCAGCATCTTAATACCGTATTTGTCTGGTTTCGAAGGGATGCATATTTTAAAGGGGCGTCGGCCCCGGAAACTGACGAGTTGTTCATCTAGCGTACAAGACTCTGAAGGCGTATAAAGTCCACTACATTTGGAGATACCTACTTCAAAAACATCACGGATCGGTGCAAAACGATCTGTTTCGCGTCGTTGCTCTCTAGTGTCCTTACCATCAAGCGAGCTTCACTCATTGTAACTAGGAAAAATGGAATTTCCGTTACCTTATTGAAAAGTTCTTTAGTTGTTACCAAGTTCATGTTTAGAGCCCCTGCGTAGTTAAAATTACACATAATGCTTTGATTTCTACTAAATTTGTGTCTCTAACATAGGACGGTCTTATTTTTGTATTAGCCACATTGTCGTCGTCATCAGTTGGTTGATCTCTTGCATACCTTTCTCTTTGTAGCCCAACTTCTTTGTTGGTGAATGAATAGATAGCGTTCGAATATCATCCGTAAAGAACAAGAACCAAGCTGCAATCCCACTAGTTATATCATGAGCAACACCTTTATTTCTTGGAAATTGATTGTTTACCTATTTTCCCGGTCCATTTAAATCCATTTTTTCTACGTAATTTTACAGGTACTTCCTTAATATGCAAGAAAGAATTTTGATCATTCTTGGTGTTCTCTCGGGTGAAACTAGCTTCAACTGTGGGTGTGGACCTTTCGGAAAAAATTTCATTTGTTGCTGAGACAGAAGAGCTAGCCGTCATCGTGGCAGCCCCACCAATTTGCTGCTGTAGATGAAGTAATGGAACACTATCATCAACTGATTGCTCCATATATTCCTGTCTATATAGTCCGTATAACCATATCTTCTTCCGAAATATCAGATTTATCGTCTGCTTCAAAATCTGAAAGCTCCGCTATTAGGGGGTTTCGGGCGTGATGAGCCATATTTTGATCACTAAAATTAAAAAGTTATTTTTAAAAGCCTACCAACGGTTAAAAATTTTAATTTACGCGCCAACAGATCTGGCATTTTAGGTTATGTTAGAAAAAGGCGGGGGGAAAGGGGGGTCGATAATGGCGGTCAATTCAGGGTAAAAGCACGATGGAAGAAGGTAGCCAAAAAATCACGACGAAATAAAACGGTAGGCGAAGTTGGTAGTCAAAAACGGGGGATTAACTAGTTTAGATTATTGATAGGTGTTACTTTAATATAGTGAATTTAAAGGTAAAAGCGGCCTAATCCTTTTTGACCTGATAAGAACGATTAAAGCTCTTATCAAGTTTTGAGCGAAGTCTTAAAAAAAACAGCACTACGAATCACGGTTGGTACCGCGCAACATTTAGCATGCGAACATATATAGCGCAAACAGAGATGATTGACCGCATCACATAAAATGATCTACGCTGTAAATGTTGAGCGGTATTATTCGCATACCCCTACCTACAATAGAAAAAAATACTTACTACAATATAATTTTCACACCAATACAAAATATACTGGAAACACTACCCGGGGTACGGGTGTACCCCTAAAACTATACAGCTGTAAAACAAAAGCACGTGTGGAATAACTCACTGCACGTCAACAACTAACTTGTTGATTGGTAAGATTACAGGAACGCGCGATGCCATATTGCCAAGTGTTAAAAAATTACAGGACTTAGATTAAAGACTGGGGTACAGGCGTACCCCAGGGTAGTGTTCCAGGATTAATACTTAACCGCTAATTTACCTTTATGCTAGCTTTAACTATAACTAGAGACAATTCTTGAATTTTGTGGTTTAAAATCAAAGTTGGCTACTTTAATGGCGTGAAGTATACTATTCTAGAGCTCACGGGCGTTTTTACGCATTGTAATCACCATCTTACTAGTTGATATTACGTCCTAGTGGACTCGAGCAGTGAGAACACAACATGAGCATGTCCTGGTTAATGTCGCAACTGATTATTTGGTGTTTATTATTATCTATTTTACTTATATTTTATATATAATGAATTATTATTAGTAGCTAGATATTGTCTACTGTCTCTGTTTTATAACAGTGGTTTTTATCTGACTTGTTACATTAGAAGTAAATTACTTTTGTATGCCACAATTTGTTGATTTTTGTATTAGTGTGTTTCTGCTAATTGACATAACAGGCACCCCATAACCGTTACCTGAGGATTTCTTTTTTTAGACTTTAATTGACTAGATAGTTCTTTTTCTTTTAACTTTACCTTCTAATAACGAGTTTGTTTTTACAATACGAATAACAAGTTGCTTTTACCATACGAATTTATTTAAGTATAATATTAAGTAACCGAGTACCGTGGGTACCACAGTTTACTCAACCTCTTTTTGTTTATTCCTTTTTCTCAATTTCTTTTGGTAATAAACCCATTTTATGATCATCTACCTATCGAACTGTTTCATTCATTATCTTTTCATACTACTGTTCCAAAAGGGACGTAAGTAGTCTTCTTCAGCCGCTATCTATCCACTGCAGGATGTAGGCCTCCTCTTTCAAATATTTCCAATCGTTCCGGTTTTGTGCTCTCTTCATCCAGTTTTTACCAGCTATGGCTTGGATGTCTCCAATATAATAATCTTTTTGCTCATCTTTCCTCTACGACGACTAAGTGTACCGCCCAAGACCATTAATTTAGCGTTGGATATTTTCTCGATGATGTCAGTCACCTTCGTTTGTCGACGAATATCCTCGTTTCTAATGTGGTCGCGAAGGCTGATGCCCGTCATGGCTCTTTCCATACTCTGGTTCACCCATAGTTTGTTGGGGCTTCGTGCCGTCACCGTCATTGTCTCCAGGCCATACGTCATGACCGGCAAAACGTATTTATCGAAAACATCTCTTTTTAGACTGTTCGGAATTTTGCTCTTGAATATATAGTTCAGTCTACCAAAAGCTGCCCATCCAAGTTTGATCCTTCTCGAAATTTCGACTGTTTGGTTTTCTTGGCCGAGTCTTATGGCATGCCCCAAATATACAGTTCTTCGTTTATGTTTAACATTTTAGTTTTGGAAAGATTCATTTCTAGGCCCACTTTTGCAGATGCGTGATGTAATTGTTCGAGCATTATCTGGAGTTCCACTGACGATTAGGCAATGATAACAACGTCATCAGCAAATCGCAAATGGTTGAGCATCTCACCGTCCACCTCAATACCGAGTTCTGCCCAATCCAGCGTCTTGAAGACGTCTTCTAGCGCCATAGTGTAAAGAGTTTTGGGGAAATAGTATCTTCCTGTCTCACTTCTCTTTCCATTTTGGTTTTCTTCGTTGTTGTCATTTTATCTAATTTGACATTTTAGCGTAAGTAGTAAGTATATATAACTGGAATTAATTGGCCTCAATAAATGAATCACTTTCATTTATTTTCGTCATGGGTTTTAGTGCTTATAACATTTTTTATTAGTGTAGTTTTGGCCTGTAAATCTGATTTTACTATTTATACAGGGTGTTTCAAAAAACATGCGCCAACGCTTGACCGGAGATTCATCATCCAAAAATAAGAAAAAAAGTTGATATAAACGTAGGTCCAGAAATGCTTAGTTTTCAAGATACAGGGTGTTGAACATTTAAAAAAAAGTCGGCTCTTTTAAAATATCTTAAATATCCTTTGTCCGATTTTGTTGAAATTTGG